>CM060098.1:1272388-1454016 GCA_030522485.1 Stenchaetothrips biformis
ACGGCTATGCTAAGTAGTTTAGTTCCAAGTGGGTGCTGGTCTTGATGGGGGCGGTGCAGGCCAGGCCCGAGTTTGACCGCGAAATGCTACTCGCAGCAGCGCCCACCACGCTGGGGCGGGGGTGGGCCGGTACACAACACGACCCTGCTCGCCACAACAGCTGGCCCTGCTACGAGATGTATTTATTCAGCTGCCAGTTAGTTGAAGGTTAGTTTGCTGTTCACACCTAGACCCTCTTATTTAGTCCGCCCCCTCAGACTCGGCGGACCCGCTGCAAACTACACTGCGTGCTACAGGGCGTGCTGCGCTGCCGCTCGTCCGATTTTACAACTACAAGGCCGCCGCTGGTTATGGCGCTGTCTGGCTGCTCCGCAGCTCCGCCGGTGGAGGTGCACTCGCGCTGCTCGGCTGCCCGTCTGGCGGCGGCCAGAGGTCGGCCAGGCAGCATGCCAGGGCAGCAGACAAGGCGCTGCTGAGGGATGTTGCGTCATTCGCGAGGCGTTACGTGGAATTGTGTGACGGCGACCTTCGCATTGCTATGCCCATCGGCCAGCCCCCATCGTCGCTCGGCCTTTGTAAAGCGGATACTGTCCCGCCAACGGCTCCGCCTTCAAGTAACCGACACGCTGAGAAGGCGTACGTGGCGTCTCGTTACACGCTACTGCCACGGGTTCGAATCCCACCGACAGGCCCACTTTTCTTTTCTTTTTTTTTTTGTTGGCGGTAGCGCAAGTGGTCACCGGCTACTTGCGTAGAGGTCATGACGTGGTCCGAGGTCGTTCGTAGAAGCCCCTCCACAATCCAAACACCCACGGGCCTGGGTATCGAATTTCCGACCGCTTCCGCCCGCCTTATTCCTTCCGCACCAACTTCTTTTGCTTCAACTTATTACTTGCGGCGCTGCCTAAATCGAATTGGCCGGCCGGCCCAGCCAGGTGGGGGGAGTGAGCTCCATCTCGTCAGGCCGGGACCCTGGCACATGATAGGCGGGAGCAGATAGGGGATGTTGGCCCCCGAGGGGGCGCAGCACGGGGCCGTGAGGTGGCACCCCGAGGAGGCCAGATATGTGGAGATGACCTCGGGGCTAAGTGGGCTGTGGTCTCGCCGTGGCCGCTCGCCGCACCCCGCCATGCGCCGCCGCAGCCCACGCCACGCCCCCTGCCGTGCGAGCCCCCCGCCACGCCCCGCCGCGCCCCACACACGCCCATGACCCACGCTCACTTCTACGACCCCAGTAGGGTGTCCCGGACAACAACTGTCAGTGTAGTCCAGTGATGTAATTTTTGTAACGTGCACGTATTGCCACACCGTTATGGCCGGGCACCGGCGTCCCTGGCCCGCCAGGGACCCGCCAGAGGGACCACTTGCAAGGCGTCCCCAACTGAGTTATGCATTACACGGACAAATTCGCGGCCCGTCGAATTTGGGTCTGGCGAAGGGAAGTCCAAGTCCCGCGGTTGGTGTGGCTGGTTGGAGTTGCACAGTGGGCCAGAAGACCGCTGGAGGCGGTCGAAATCTCGGTCGCGTTTGAGCTCCTGAGTCGATAAAAATGGGACTCGAACCGAACGTGTGACCCCACCAATGGATTCCTCGTTCGAAGAGCAATTCATTGGTATTGGGTCACACTTTTGGTTCGAGTCCTATTTAGCGACTCAAGCTCAAAACGCGTGCGGAATTTTGACCACCCACTGTGTGCCGGGTAGCTCAGCGATAACGTGCCTCTCGCTGCCACAATTTTCGCAATTCCTTATCGTGTTTTTGTTTTGCTTTTTGCGCGCCGGGCTTAATCTCCCCGGTGAGTCATGTGATAAAACACTCACAAGCCAGCGTGGGCAAAGTAATTATAAACGGTAGTGAGATGCAAGAAATACTTTTATTATTATACGTAATATCGAGTTACAATTATCATGAGCTTCGCCAGCAAGCTCAAATTATCTACACCCTTCTACGCCCTTCTACCAGAACATGCCCATAGGCATGATGTCTTGGCTGATATCTTGGCTAAACATCCGTCCTTGAACTGGGGCGGGGTTCTCAGGTGCCGCAGATGGGGCGGGGGTTTCTGGTGCCGCAGATGGGCGGGGGTTTCTGGTGCCGCAGATGGTTCAGGGGTTTCTGGTGCCGCAGATGGTTCAGGGGTTTCTGGTGCCGCAGATGGTTCAGGGGTTTCTGGTGCCGCAGATGGTTCAGGGGTTTCTGGTGCCGCAGATGGTTCAGGGGTTTCTGGCTCGGCGGACGGGCTTGCAGACGGAGCGGCGCTCGCGGTGACTGGCGCGGGACTGGCAGGTGCCTTCGTGGTCTCGTTGCTCTCGTTCGAGTCTGAGCCGGACTCCTCGGAAGAGGGGGAGGAAGAGGAGGAGGAAGAGGAGGACTCCTCAGAGGAAGACCCCGAGTCGTCGTCCTCCGTCGTCGTTGTCGTCGGCCTGGCGGTGGTGCGTCGCGGCCGGTGAGGCGGCCGATGATGGTGGTCGTGGTGGTCATGGTGGTCGTGGTGGTCGTCGTGTCGTCGTGGTGGCCGTGCTCGTGGTGACCGCCGCGGTGGCCTCGACGGTCCTCCAGTTCCTCTCCAATTGCCTCTTCAGCTCCTCCAGCTTGCGGTCGATCTTGTCAGCCAGGTCGGGCCGCCTCTCCTTGAGCTCCTGCAGGTGGCGCTCGATCCACTCCGGGCGCGGCGCGGCCTCGGCCACGGCCAGCGCCACGGCCGCCAGCACGGCCACGGCCTGCGAGGGATGCATCAACGACGTCAAAGCCTCCACACAGTGGGCCAGAAGACCGTTATCGAGGCGGCCAAAATGCCGGACAGGTGTTGAGCTCCAGAGTCGCTGAATGGGACTCGAACCGAAAGTGTGACCCCACTAATGGATTGCACTCCGAACAAGGAATTCATTGGTGGGGTCACACGTTCGGTTCAAGTCCTTTTTAGCGACTCTGGAGCTCAAAACGCGTCAAGAGTTTTGGCCGCCTGCGCCGGTCTTCTGCGTTCTTTTCCTTGGCGTGGAAATTTTTCACCATCACTTTCAACCGGAGGTACGCAAAGACTCACCAGAATCACTCTCATGTCGTTGGGTGGCAACCTCGGAAGCAACAACTGTTAGTTCCTGGGGACTGCTGCTGTGTGGTACTGGGCCTCCTTGCCGAGCATGCTGCTTAAATAGCTGCGTCTGGTGATAAGCGTCGGTGCGTCAAGTCTGTTTCTGTTTGCCCGGTGTATCACTTCTCCGTAGCGCCGGCATCTAGCAGCTTACCTGTGTGTGCACCGCCAGGACTCCACCACCCGGCCGGCCCGGGGGACGACCGTGTCGAATGGGCCGTCTACCTTCCAGGCGGAAGAGGGAAAAAGGGGGGGGGGCACCACAACGGCGCAAAGCGGCCTGTACCTGTACCTTGACCCAGACCAGCGGTTCCCAACCTTATTCGGCTCGCGACCTAAAAATGGCTGCCAAACATTTGCGCGGCCCCACAGCCAAACATTCGCGACCCCACACCACCTCCGCCCGCAAAAAAAAAAAAATTGTTTATTTTGTACCTATTGAGTGAATACAGTAGCTTTGGTGAGGGAAAAAAAAGAAAGAAAAAAGAAACAGCGGGTGTTGAACCCCGAAACTCCGGGCTCAGAATGAAATGTCTGTACGCTCTCGGCCACCGGGATCACTATGATAGCAGCGACTACAAAGTCTAATATGTCATGTTCGGGGGTCGGCCTTGCACCAAATAGCCTTTCTCTTGCAAAAATTTACGTCATTATTTTTGAATTGAAGTAACCTTATAATCTTGTCGGGAATATTCACCATCGAATATAACTCCTCGCAGTCATTAAATTCCTTCTGTTTTCCTTTACATTGTGTGCGCACTGGCAAGAAATAAAAGCAAAGAGGCTGCATCCTGGTCGCCGACGTCGCCAACTAAATGCAGGCACTTCACCGTTGACAGGGAGGGGGCCTAGACCGCTCTGCCGCGACATTGGTATGCATACAGAAATCATGTTTATTCAGTGCGGTCGATGCTCAGAGAATAATACTCGCATTACGAAAACGGCATTTATCCGCGTCTCTGATTTCAGCCCCAATCGCTCACACACAACATAAAAAATCATTCTTTGACAAGGTTATTTTTTCCTGTTTTTTTTTTTTTTTCAGATCGTCGGTGTGCTTGTCTAATGCCACTGAATGAGCCTTGCCAACGCACAGTGGGCCAGATTAGCGGCGAAGGCGGCCAAAATTCAAGGCGTGTTTCGAGCTCCGGAGTCGCTAAATGGGACTCGAACCGAATTTGTGACCCTACCAATGGATTGCTCTCCAAACGAAGAATCCGTTGGTTGGGTCACACGTCCGGTTCGAGTCCCATTTAGCGACTCTGCAACTCAAAACGCGTCTTGGCCGCCTGCGCCGGTCTTCTGGCCCACTGTACAACGCATCGCGTCGTTCCGCCGTGTCACGGTCAAGGGGTAGATGTATATGCATGTCGGCGGCCCATTGCCAGTCCGATCAACGAGTTGTCGGGGACGACCCGGACAAACCTACCATCGGCCGCCATCGGCGTGCACCTCGGCGGCTCACACCGCCGACGGCAGCACCACGGCATGGAGGACGCCGTCAACCGCGCCGTGGAGTTCTACCACGGCAGTGTCACCAACTACCTCGGTATGTAATACTCTACGCTACAAGCCCAATTCTTCACTTAAGACACACTTACAAAGCGCATTGCTTGGCAAGTGCGCGCTTATTCTGAGTGCACTTTCGTAGCCCATTATGCTAAACATGCCCTTGCAAGTGCTACGTGGCACAGAGGGCCAGAATACCGGCACAGGCGGCCAAGACGCGTTTTGAGCTGCAGAGTCGCTAAATGGGACTCGAACCGAACGAGTGACTCCGCCAATGGATTCCTCGTTCGGAGAGCAATCCATTGGTGGGGTAACACGTTCAGTTCGGGGTCCATTGAGCGACTCTCGGGCTCAAAACGTGTCTGGGATTTTGGCCGCCTGCGCCGGTCTTCTGACCCACTGTGCACTCTTTATCGTGAGTGAAGCCCGCTTGTCGTCGCTTCCTCGCAGAGTGTTGTCTTGCTTGATGTTCTTTCCGTTTCTGGGAACACAAACCACGTCATGAGTGACGTCATGAGTGACGTCATGTTGCAGACTCGCGGTCTGAAGACTGGCTGCTCGCCAGGTCGCCCTCGTGCCCTTGTCCATAATCGCAAGTTACCTCTACTTTGTGAAGCGATGTGGCCCCAGGTTCATGGCCAACAGGCCGCCCTACGACGTCAAGAACATCATGATCGTGTACAACGTCATTCAGATCATCGCAAACATCTGGGTCTTCATCGAAGTGCGTAACAAGCTAGAGTTACTTTGTATTGTGTTGTCAAGACTGTTGTTGTATGAGTTTTGTCGTTCGCAGGGAGGCCGTACCTGGCTCTCCGGACTGACAAGCATAACGTGCCAGCCCGTGGATTACAGCGTGAACGAAGAGACCATGCGGGTAAGGACGTGACATATGTCGTGTCAGTGAATCGCCGACTCATGGAGGAGCATCAAAATTGCCGTCGTCGCGCAAACCGCAACGTTTTCTTTTACAGATGGCAAACCTGGTCTGGGCGTACTACGTTTTGAAAATAGCTGACTTGATCGATACGGTAAGTATAACTCGACCTTTGCGATATTCATTCTCATTTCTTCGTCCAACTACCATTGACAGTGAAAGCGACTATATATAACGCAGTGTATATAGATTCCGCGTTCACTTTTCTTCAACTCTTTATTTATTTCAGAATAAAAATTTTACTACTCCAAACACCAGAAATTCTATGCAAACTGATTCGTAAAAAAGTTTTCTTTAAATTAAGATGGATATTTTTAACAGTGATGCTATGACAATAACCATCCCGTCTCGCCTAGGTATTGTTCGTGCTTCGCAAGAAGAGCAGCCAAATCACCTTCCTGCACGTCTACCACCACTGCGCCATGGTCTTCGGTGGATACCTCGCCTGCAGGTTCATGCTCAGTAAGTAGCACTCCCAGGCCCAGGTCATTCCACAATTCAAAATGAGTTAAAACCTGTTTTCTTCTGCTCAGACGGTCACACGTCCCTTTTGGGCGTCATCAATACTCTCGTGCACACTGTGCTGTACTCCTACTACCTCCTATGCGCGCTCCGACCCGCCACCAAGGAGGCGTCGTGGAAGAGGTACATCACCGTGCTGCAGCTGGTGAGTGTTTCCGCTTACAGTCTGGCAGTTACTTACGCCCGAGAGTCTGGTCAACAGTACTAAAACGTAAAATTGGTTCGGTTGTATTTATCATACAAACAAAACCGCTTCGTGTAACGACGCATAATTTTTTAAATCGTGGACTTTTAGCGTGTGGATAAAGTAATTCTGAAGTGATTGATTGCCTCTTCCGTTCCAGGTCCAGTTCGTCATCCTGTTCTTCCACAACATGTTGCCCCTCGTGATACCGGGCTGCCAGGTGCAGAAGATCTGGTCCGTGACCCTGGTCGTGCAGAACGCCTTCATGTTCGCCATGTTCTCCGACTTTCTACGTCAAGGGCGTACTTGAAGAAAAAGAAGCAGGCCTAGTGAGAACCTTATCGGTAAAGCAGTTCCGGGGAGGCCAGGACGTTTATCGCGAACGGGCCCACTGTGGCCCCAGCACGCCGCGGGGCCTGAATGACTTTGCACAGAGAGCAGCAGTGACGCGGCAGGAAGGTGCACCAAACAGGTGATTCTTCGCGTGGGTGGTAAACACCGGGCGCCGCCGCTGCAGTGTGGCGGGCTGCCTAGCGCCCCGTCGGAATTGGTTGGTCAATGAACATTGATCGGCTGGCAGTGGCGCGACGCGACCAACCACTTCCGGGTGAGCACGGCCGCCACACTGGCGCGCTGCGCACTGGGCGGTGTAGTGTGTGGGGCTGCGTCCGGAAAGCAGAGACTGACTCGCAATCCAATCGCTTTTCCTGAATCATATATCGTCGCATCTTATGCGAACTCGCGTTATATCGATTCAATAAATTGACTACCACAAACTACGAAACACAATTATTTTTTTTCTTCGGCTGGGAAAAAAAGTCTTTTTCTTCATTTCTTTAGGTTTTACTTTCAAGCTTAATTTAATAAAAAACGAAACGCTTTAACAATCAAAGCAAAAGGCGTAAGGCACAGAATGCTCCGTCCATGTACACAGTACATAGTACAACGTACACAGTACATAGTACGATGCGACGGCAGGTCGTCACGTGGCTTCCCCAGCATGGCGCCAGGGCAGGGAAGGCTACCCATAAACAAATAAATAAATAATCAAATAAATAAGTAAATAAATAAATAAAGACATCCGAAACACTATTTTAAACAATGAATCGATACAATAAACATTTATTTAGTAAAAACGATTATTTGCCATTAACATTCGACGGAAATAAGAATTCCTTCAATGAAATACAAAGTATTGTTTCGAGCACAAATCAAAAAGTTATGAAGTTCGAATTTGAAGCCTGAACTAACCTAATAAACTGGTAGAAGTAAGATAGTGGTGTATCGTGTTTCAGTTGGTTCACTGTAATATAGAATCCTTACAAAAAAGCTAGAACTGATGACAAAACCCCGATAACGCACTTATTAAAGCTTATGAATGAACAGCTGTATATGTATGATGAACACAATTAGATTTAATGCATTAGTCATCATGTGTCATGAAGCAAAATGAAAAACTTGAACAAGATGCAGTCGCGGTCACGATTTCAACATTCGCTAGAGAGATGTGGTAAGGCACATCACTCGAAGCCATTGCCAATATTTTCAAACATACTGCATCTCGGGCAAACAAGATGAGATGGCAGTACTTTACAAAGGATTACTTACATTGGCAATTCGTTTCGATAAACAACAATATTTGGATGATTATCTTTGAGACCGACTTTTATAAAACGTTGAATTGAAAGACTTGTCTCGCTATACGATCCGAATATCAGTCATTCGTTTGATACAATTCTTTAGACTTAATTAACAGCCAAAGAGAGGTTTCTTAACAACTAGTTATACTTCTTTTTTCGCAACATATCTATAGTACCTTATCTCCGTGATACAGGCTGCAGATTTCAGTCGAACGACATTACAGAACTCTAGGAGCGCCAGCATCGAGGTAGAGCACCTCCCCAGACCTGCAGCGTGGCGGCTGGCAGCCTGCTGCGGCGGCCCTCGGGCTACCTCAGGTTGGTTCAAGACATCAAGGCCGCAGCACTAATCTAACAAACCAGTCTAACACCCTTCCCCCCCAAGTAAAGAACATTCAACAACTGTGTAAATGTAAAGTTCATCTTTTACAATACATTAAAAATCTCAAAGAAAAATAATAACAGTAACAACGGCCGTATTTGGGACACATTTTTTTTGTGGTCGACAAATATTGCTCTTGCGGCATTTGGGCTTCCCCAGGTTGTCCCTGCACTCCGCAGGACCAGCGGTCAGGCCAAAGAGAACGCGGTCAGGACAGAAGGCGGGTGCTCCGAGGTTACAGTAGTGGTTAGATAAAACAGTTCAACTTTAACATGATGGTCCTAGTGACTAGCAGGAACAAGTACACCAAGAAAAGCTGATAACAAAACTCTGGCGTGGGTGGGTCCAAACGGCAGACCCCTTTCATCCGACTCAAGAATCAACATGGAATCTATAACCTACATGAACAGTGACTCCAGCAATTCATTGCCTCCATAGGCTATCAAATAAAAAAACTATAATTTTAACAATGTTCAACATTTTTCAAGCACAAGCCCTGCCTTCCGCAGAAAAGACACAACAACTTGACAACTGTCTCTTCATTCACTTAACAACTAATTACTTACAATAATTACATGCACGAAGAGCTAGCGCAAAATGCGCTCTTCCTTAAGTGAAAAAAACCACTATCTTGACTTGTCGTTCATTTCTTGGTCGCTCGCCATCGGTGTCTTCTTCAACACTCTTTCCTATTATCAGTTGCAACTATCTCTAGCTCTAGGGTTTAGAGTCCATTTCACAGACGACCAATCCCCTAACAAAAACAACGGCCGAGACAACAACAACAAAGACCGCGCGAAGTAGTCGTCGAACACCGAACGAGCGACTGTCGTCGCGTCCATCTGCACATTCCACGAGGCCACGCCGCGTCTGTGAGTGTGTGTGAGAGTGTGTGAGTGGCCAGGGCCAACAGGGGGTACTCCACGCCTGGGGCGGCGTCATCCCGGTACTTCCCTCGACACCAAACGAAAGGATTTGTGCGAAATCGTCCCAGTTCGTGATTCGACGAAATCTTGCAGGACTGCTTGCAGGCGGGTGCCGCCAGCCTGTTCAATGCTTACGGAATTTCGTTTCGGGAGTGAGTGGAGACAAGATGGATAGAGTAAAAGATGTTTATGATGATTTCTACAAAGGTCACTTTTTAGTTTTCCAAATCAAAATTCCTGTGGAGCCGACCAGACGCGACATCCGACATGCATCCACGGAGCCCCCTCCGAGCGCGGTCCGCGTGGAATGCTCAGACGGCCGAACGAACGAAAGTCCGTCAGTCCTATAAACAAGTTCACTGATTGGACGCACGCGCGTATGCTGCACACACACGCACGCACGCGCGCGCTACGCACGCCCCCACCTCCGCCAGATAACAACAACAACGGGGGCTTCCGGAGGGACGAGGCGAGAAAGTGTCCTTCACGTAGCCTCCATCCAGCCCCACTTTTTTCTTTGATAAAAAAAAAAGCGTAAAGTAACACAAGGCCGCTGGCCGGTGGGCCGGTGGCCTGGCCTGCAGCGCCTAGTCCATGGACCGGGGCCTGGCCGAGGGCGGGGCTCAGGGCGGGGCGCAGGGCGGGGCGCGGGGCGGGGCGCGGGGCACGCCGCGAGGGTCGCGCCCCGCCCCGGCCCTCCGGCCCCGGTCGGCGGTCGCGGCAGGCTAGGCTTGGCGCTAGACGGCCGTCTCCGTGTGGCTGTGCGACGACAGCCGCTCCACGTCGATCTCGGGCACGGCCAGCTCGTCCGGCAGGTTGTCGGCGTACTCGATGGAGGAGGTCTGCGACAGCCTCTTGCTGAGCGAGGCCTGCTTGCGGAGCACCTCGGCCAGGCTCACCGAGCTGCAGTCCGTGCAGCGCGCGTCCAGGCCCTGTCGGAAGGCGTTCACCACGCGGATCTGCAAAACCAGACAAGGCGCTCCGTATCAGTGAGTCGGCCAGCTTGCCCCAGGGCCTGCCCCTCACCCCTCGTCCTAACCGGCCCAGAGTCTGTCAGGCTTTTGGAGCAGGGCGGGGAAAGTATCCAGAAGCTACCGCGCTCGGCGGCTCGGCCGGTCGGGGCGCCTGAGGAGCACCGGGTAGGCCGCCCTCCCGACGCCCCACCTGCTGTCCCGCAGGCTGGTTCCGACGAGCCGCACAGTGGGCCAGAAGACCGTTAAGGCGACCAAAATTCTTGACGCGTTTTGAGCTCCAGCGTCGCTAAATGGGACTTAAATCGAACGTCTGACCCCACCCATGGATTCCTCGTATAGAGAGCAATCCATTGGTGGGGTCACACGTTTCGAATCGAGTCCCATTTAGCGACTCTGGAGCTCAAAACGCGTCAAGAATTTTGGCCGCCTCAACGGTCTTCTAGCCCACTGTGAGCCGTTTCGTCGCCCTCGCTCCGTATCGCTCTCACGGGGCGACCCGCGGGGTGCGAGAGAGACAGAGCGACGAAACGACTTCTCGGAATCGCTCGGCAGACCCGATTCGCGAAGGTGAATAAAGTTCCCGAGCGCCCAGAGCGACTCTGTGTGCTCTTAGATATACTCGTTCTAAACGGCAGCGGTGCCAACCTCCGCGGCCCTGGAGACCACTCAGAAAGCAGGCGGCAGGCAGTGGTGGGAAAGCGTCAGAGAGAGCAAAAGGGCACTGAAGCAGCGAGCTACGCATGCGTACAGCGTCCTTGTTCTTCTGGCTGGACTCCAGGGCCCGGTAGAGGCATCCTCAGCGGCCAATCAATTTTGTTCACTCGGCGAAGACGCCGGCCATCCTAAAGATTAGCCTAGTTAACCTGCAGCGCGTCAATATCTGCCCGACCCTCTAGAAAAACCCCCACCCTACTCCCCGACTGGTTCACACACAAACAAAAAACGGTGGGGGAAACTTGTGCTTCGGGGGAACAACGGAGCGTTTTATGATGCAGCAGCGTAAAAACACACGCACACACAAGCCTAGAGGCGCATCACACACGGGGCATACGTACCCTCAGCCGGCCGATCCTACCTGTGGCTGACCGACGCTAGCCGCGCTGGCCCGGGGCGCCCACTGGGGGTGCCCAGTGGGGGTGCCCAGTGGGACACACTGGCCGCGTTCACGCGAGAGAGGGGCGGGGGTGGCGGGGACTGCTGGTGTCCGAGCGAAGCGTGGCCGCCGACTGAAGGCCGACACCCGGGGACGAGAGCAAGGAAAGGAGTGGACAAAATACTTGGTTAGGTGTGCTTCACTCCGCTGCCTCAACCACAGCTCCGTCACTCTGCGCTGATTTGCACACTGCGCAGCCCTCGGCCTTGCTTCACGCGTCTTGCCGTTGCCGGGTCCGCGCTGTAGGCGCTCGGCTGACCCACTGCGGCCCTGTACATTGGGTTGCCTACCCAGCGACTCGCAGGCGCCTGCTTGCAGTGCGGCGCAGCAGGGAGACTGCCGTCTGAGACAGAGACGGTCCTCTGGTTCCGGACAGCTTAGTGTCTTTCGACCGCCACCGGTTTATGTTTCATCGTGTGGCAGGGCAGGGATGTCCTGCATGAGGAAGACTAGCAGGTGTGTCGTTTACTGAAGAGACTCTGCTTCCCGCACTCCAAAAGCCGAATAGACCAGTGTTGAACAACACAACTTAACATCAGCCTTGGGCAGAAGTGGCTACACGCGTCGATTTATGCAAAAAAAAATCCTAGACTCGTATCGAGGGGCAGGATCTTTGTTGAGTCAGAATCTATACTTTGAAGTTGCGAAGTGGTGCCCAAACCATTGGAATTCATTCAACTCATTAAACGAGGATATAAAATGCTCATGAGAATAGAAGGAGAATGCCTTTTTGCAATCTGCATATGTCTAAAAATTTATTTTCTGAGACAAATTTAAACTTTAAAAAATTGAATTGTTTTCTCTACATAAGTGAAGTAAGTTGAAACAGTGGCTCGAATCCTCATATTCCTCAAATTCCAAAAGAAAGGGCAAAGATTTCCACTCAGACCTTGGCCAGCAAGTACGGAGTAGCGGCTTTTTTTTACCCCTTGTGTGTCATTATTCTTACAAATAAAATGAAAAAGCGAAACGCTAGGGTGCAGTGTAGTGCTAAGTGCGGGTACTCACTGCGTTAGTGGCATGCGCAGCTGAGGCCGCCAACCAACTAAAGCTCAGTTTTCTTCCTGCAATACTAAATACAGGCAATATATCACTCCATGCAAAGCAGTAATTACTCTTTCCGTCTAGCGTACAGTCTGTACTCAAGCTAACTGTGCAAAAGCACTTACAGTAATTTTGTACTCTCTTCTCTTTTACTCCTATCTACACTAGTCAAGTTGCAAAACATTAACTCCCACAAATCAGCTCAAGACTCATAGCGTTAGAAGCATTACTCTGAGGTTTCAGTATTTATATGTAAACAGAAGAATCTAAGAGACAAAGGGTTCCCCATCTGCAGTGCAAGATATCCTGTGATAAAGTTTCATCTTGTTCCTTTATGATCACTCGAAATGCTTCTTAAGTCTTTGTGGTAGAAATTTAAAAACGAAAAGAAGGAAGTATGGGTAAAAATATGTACTGGGAATGCTCTTTATCACTGATTCCATTAGGTACTTTGCGTTAGCAGCAACAGGCATAGCAGTCAATGATCAGGTACAAAAGTTTAAGTGACGCTATTCTGAAATTATTAATCATAAAAAACAAATTGGGAGCCCTTTGAACCTACTTTCAGTGGTTTCAAGCGTGTCAAAGTACCTTACAACTCAAAAATAAAAAGAACTCAAAAGTACATTAGACCTGTTAAATTTTCACAGTTATGTAATTAAATTTTACATTATCAAAGAAGTCAATGGAAATAGTACACTGCAGAGAAATCAGCAAGTAAGATAATTTCATTACATTGGCATAGATTTCTCAACTTCAAAATACTAGTTTTTAGAAGACAGATACACTGTGAAAGCACAGGTTTAATTTGGGAGGAAGATTTGTTTCCTATATTCAAGTAAGAGCTTTAGCGAGCGTGAAAGAGAAACTGTCTAAGTATGGGGTACAGTGCAAAGACAAAC
The DNA here is from genome assembly GCA_030522485.1 of Stenchaetothrips biformis. Classification (NCBI taxonomy): domain Eukaryota; kingdom Metazoa; phylum Arthropoda; class Insecta; order Thysanoptera; family Thripidae; genus Stenchaetothrips; species Stenchaetothrips biformis. The sequence continues at coordinate 1,285,653 of CM060098.1, forward strand.
AACAAGAAATTAGAGAGATCATTTTGATTGGGACCAATCCACTTGACTTGAGAAGGAGTCTTACATTGATGGTTAATTCTTATCTGTAGATATTATCCTACATAGTAGCAGAATTTTAGATAGTAATATGACTTGTCATCGCTCAAGCAAACTTCATCTCTTTGCCAACCTGCCTGCGGTAAGAATTTTAACTTCTCCGAGTCTCCAGATTTCGTCTACTCTTTTTTTTTTTTTGTACAGATAGAATTGCACTCACACACAGCAACACTCATGACATTAAGTCCTGTAGGTGCCATACACTACTTGTGAATCAACAGCAGAGCATTTGCTCATGTGCACTTTCACGCCTCACCACTGGGATATTCAGATACGTGCATTAAGGAAAAGATCGGGTTGTTAGGGGAAGGATCATAATTTTTAAAAGCAATTTCCTACATATAGTTTATATTTACAATGAGTATTCCTAGGAGTATTCCTAATAGTGCTGAAAGCTCATATCACCAACATAGTAAAATAAATATAATTTCACTTATGTAAGACTGGCATTTGAGGATTAAATACTTTCAAAGGAAACAAATGTCTTGTCAAACCCAGCAAGAAGCCTGCGCATCATGTAACACCATTAACCCTCCTTTTTGCAATCATTTGCACTCTTCCCTTTGCTAAATTTGTTCTAGAAGTATTCAAATCCATACTCCATAACATAACCAAATCTATACTTAAAATGCAGTTAACAGTCATGCAGTACAGAAATATGAAAATTAATTAGTACCAGTTAACATTATATTTTCAAGGAAAAGTAAAGGGCACTTCTGGAGTAATTGTTAGCAGTTATTGCCGGTAGCAATACATGTGCATAAGTACAATATTGTTTATCCTAAGTAAATGTCAACCAGAATAATGCAAGCTCCTTTCCTCAAAACCGAAATGAAACATTTGGCACGGCTTATCTTTGCTATTTATTTGAAGTTAAGGATTTGGGCTTGTATTCCACTTAGATGAAACAGCACTAATGTTACAAATGCATATGTATCATAGTTTGTGCCTGGCAACATAAAAGTAAATGTGCCATGTAAGAGATGTGTATATAACAGTTAATTTAACCAAGAATGCAAAGGCACAATTAAACTGCAGAATTTGATAGATGTTCTGAGCAAATAAAAATGAACTTAACAGACATGCAGAAGCATTATTCTCGCTGTGATTGTACATTGCACGCATGCAGTCACATCATCCTCACTCTGGGAGCAAAGCAATATAATCACATGGCACTTTCCTTTGTACAGCTTATGCTTTTATTCAAGCTTATCTATACTTTAAGTTACATAAATTAGTAAAAAAATACAGCCAGCATATAAATAAGTGTAGCAAAAAAAAAAAAATAACACTGGTACAATAATACACAATTAAAATGCAACTAATACACTATTATTAACACTGTCGGCTCACATATTCAACATAACTAAATAGCATTCTATGTTCATTATCAAACACTGCATCTAAATACCCTGTCGCTAAAAACCAATGGAATCAGAGCTGCTACAAGATTCTTGTGTCTAACCAAGTTCATTAAAGACCAAACAAAATACATCAGTAAGCTGTATATTCATTCCAATAGAACCAAAAGCTAATGTCACAGAATTCAAGTAAATCTTACAGATCAAGGGGAAACTGAACTCGATGGAGGCTTTATTAACACCATATTCCCTCTGTGTCCACTTAATTTACGGCCAGTTTTATCAGCGAAACATGCCAAGTCTACTTGGAGCTTGCATTTCTCCAGTCATCTATTTCAGGCATAATGATGAAATTCAAATTCATAGCAACCCTGATTCATGATATACACGGTACGGGCCTTCTCTGGAAAAATCACTTCAATGGCTGAAGAGTTAAATTTGTCATAGTTTGCCTTATAGGGGTGTGTCCTTTAGCACTGACAGCCAAATATCGGTTTCAAAACACATTTGGAAATCAGCAGTGACTTCCACAGAAAGGCAGTCCATGGCTGACTCATGCTCTACAGCTCAGCCAAATTGGTTAACATTCTCACTCACACTTGTACACATTCAAACATACACACATATATTTAACATTCAAATTAATTGCAAACACTCCCACAAACATTCAAAACAATTTCATGAGACCTGATTTTTCAAGTATGGGGTATCCTACATTAATTAGGTTTTAAGCAAAACTCTTAAAATTTAAAATTGTAAGCATACTTCCGACAGTTAAAACAGGAATGTACTAAGTTTGATAGTGAATATATATCTGGCCAAACAATACTGAACATTTGTGTTATTAAAATGGCCAATAGTGAATCAAACAAAACAGGCAACACATGGCACGGTCTTGAAGACTTCCATCAATTATCAAACCATGCATAAGTGAAGGCCTGATTCAAAAGCTCTGAAACTGTGGAGTAAATGCAACAACAAAAAGCGAAGTGTGCGCTCAATTCTTGATCTTATCAGAGTGAGTGGCGCACAGCTGCGCTCAGCCTTGTTGGCTGGTCATGCTGGGGCAAAGAGACAGGAAGAATAGAACTAACAGGATTCTACAGAAATTGTAGGCAGGGTGAGGTAATAAAAGAAACATGCATCAAGGAAAAAAAGAATCTAAAGGGTTAACTTTAAAGGAACAACTCCCACACAGAAAATAAAAACTTGATTCACATCATAGCAATTATAAAACATTTTGAGAGTAACTCGACTGTTATAAAAATTAAATGGCTAAAGCTACCATAAAATAAAACCCTTGACAACACTCAACACAAAAGGATAGAAGTAACACCCAAAGCGGGGCATAATAATGGACGAATCTCACATAACAGTAGGGGTCAGTCCATTAGACACTATCATGTGAGTTTCGAAATGTGCAATGCTTCGCAGCATGACTACATGTATGCCATCAGTCAGGGATAATCCAAGAGCGTCAAAACATACAGTAATGTAGTGTTGCGCAATGCATATTGAGCAGGCAGGCAGCGAGCGAGCGAACAAGAAAGATTATAGGAAGGCAGCTTACAGCTTGATCGGTAGAACTCTTGCTGTAGGGGACCGGAATCAAACGCTCTTGCAATTCACCACCTATCACCTTTAAGAGTAAAGGGTAACAATCAGCAGTGAGACGAGATAACAATATAGTCACACAGTGCTGACTAGGGTGAACCTTGTCTGAGTCAAGTGGAGAGCTACATACAACAATACAAAATGGGCAGAGGGTCTTGCATAACCCCATGCCAGCTCATACAATACACATCCTTCATGGGTCCCTGCTCCACGACAATCATCAAAAGGGGTTTGTCTAACTGTTCATGCATGTATCACTGGCTGCACTTTACATGGCTGAAATTAAAATCATTAAAACAAAGAAAATGTGTGTTGTTTTAAAAATAAAGAATGGTGACGTTGGAAAAGGAAATAAAACAAAGAAGGAATAATAAGATACAGAGGGTGTACAGTGAGAAAGAGTGTGGAGGGCTGCTTGCTAATAGATGCAGGAAGAGAGACAGAATAGGAGAGAAAGAGGCGAAAGGGAGGGCCCCAAATCCATCACCAGCCAGCCGGCACTCACTCACAGGGAACCAGGAAGAGAGAGAAACGAGAAACTTCCTCCAAAATACAGGTACAGAAGGGATCCAAACTTGTCATGCATATTATCTACGACGGCAGAGCAGAGCGGAGCTCGACGCCACGTCGCCACCTACTCTGGGTCTAGACGCTAGATGCTAGTTTCTGTGTGGTGGGAGGTGAGGGCAGAAGGGGCTGAAGGGGCCACAAGCTGTTGTTGGTGTTGTTTGGCTGCAGGGGCCTGATGTGGCAGATGGGGGTAGGCAGACCCATCCAGCCTCTCTAGATGGGGGTCTTCAGCCGCTGACGTCCCCGTGTGGTTCGAGGAGTGGGGAGACGGCGTTTTCGGGTCTTCGTCAATGTACTTGAAGTCGGACAACGGGTGTGAGCTCCTCGAGCTGCGCAAACTGTGTAAACTACGCACGGAGCGCCTCTCCTGCAAGTCCTCCAGTGTCGACTTGAATGCGTTTATGACGCGCATCTGAAAAAACACAGGGGGCGGCGGGGGAGTCAGAAGAGGTGGTGATGGGCAAGGGGCAAGGCACAGCCAGGCTTGGCAAGGCAGCGCCTTTTAGCATAACAGGCGTAACAGGCGAAATGGGCGTACGGGCGGCCACGACACAACACTGCTACACAACTACAACAATCAACAGCTACAGCACTTGCTAAAGCCTTGGATTGTGTTGAATTAGTTAGATATTGTCATACCTTGCACAAAAAAAAAAAAAATATATATAATTTGCAGTTAAGAAAAAAACACAGTTGTGTTACTTAGGACTAAACAAACGCCAGGCTGAAAAAAAAAAGTTTAAAAAAATTGTAAAAAAAAAAATAACTGACCTGCCGGCGAGTGCCGTGCACTGAGAGCAGAGCTCCTCGCGAAGCAGTGAGTCAATTCTCAAGAGACAAAGGAAAGAAAACGAGCTCGCTAACAAACCTAATCACGCAAAGCCGTGCAATGTGTCTAACCCATCAATTAAGAAAATTATGCAAAAATGTCATCCACAAGATAAAGTTAGCTAATTTATCAATACGAGCATTACAGAGTGACAAAAAGCAAAAGGAAGAAAAATACTGATAGAAAATGTCATTCCAAGTGTGGTTGCAAAATGAAAATAGGACTAATCTAATGCAGGTTATCAGGAAAGAAAATGCAATGACAATGAAGCACACAGGATCAATGAGCAATGGGGAGTAAATATGCTCTGCACACTCGAGTCACAAAAGATCTATTTCAGATTACTCAAGCAAAAGTAACATGATCATAAAAACACTTACGTACTTTGATTTCCAAACAAGGAACCAATCCATATTTACTTTCTCCATGTCACTGACCCAAATGCAGAAAAAATGTAGTTAACAGACGGGCAAAGCAGGCAAGCTGGCGGGCGAGTCAAGCAGGTTGGCAGAGTCTTACTGACGGGGACCAAACTGGACGCAAAGGATCAAAAGAGCAGGAAGGACAGACTGCAATGTAAAAAGGTGGCCAGTTTGTCACTGGGTGTTCACATGTCTGAAGTCAGGAAAGAAGGCGGCTGGAGCAGCAATGATGACGAACAAGGATGAGGGAGAAAAACAAGACAATGCTGGATCAGAGATGGGGAGAGGAGAACAAGCTCAACACATGCCTGTAATAGACGAGGAACAGGAAAGAAGAAAGCAGTAAAATAATTTACATAGAAGAGAGAAGTTGAAATCAGTGTTTCTGCGGAAGACAACGGAAAGAAGGCAGTAATAAAGGATAGGATAGTGTGGAAAATAGTGTGTTGAGATGAATGAAATTATCTACTCATAAATACTGTGCACATAATGCCTATTCTGTATGCTTCCTTTTCTACTGAAGGCAGGGTTCGAAATGGAATGAGGAAAATAGACTGACCAACCCCCAGCAACTGTAGAAAGCAAAACAGAAACCCTTAAATGTGCAGAGCAATAACACAAACCTAATTTAAGATCCAAATTCAAAAATGTAAGAAGACCAAGTGAGGCATGAGACACATTGTGCAATTTTAGCTAAGTACCGAGTGTAATCAATAATCATTTTTAGTTGAAAATGAAACTGATCATGGCACATTTAAGGATTTCAGCAGTGCAAAGCTAAAGACCAATCCCAAGAGATACAAAAAGCCTCCACTGCTTGGCGCCGAGTTGAGTGGTTCTTAGCTCATGTAGTGCATACAGGTCAGATCATGAACCAAAATCCAAGGCTTTTTGATCATGTTTTGTTGACTTTCTTAAAGTGTCAGTGTGCATGTTTAAAAACAAAATATATCAACACATGGCACATAGAACACAACAATGGCATTTGATACATGTGATCAACATAAGTGATTTAAAGAGCAAGCTACAACACCACCATACATAATTGAAGGGACTAGGTTTTTGAGTCATGTGGGCGTTTCCAAAGCCACACAAGGCAAATTAATATTACCACACACACAAACAATTCCTAAAGTAAGAAAATGAGTATCAAAATCGATGGGATAATAACAAAGAGACAAACATAAAGACAGTTTTTAAAAAGCAAATATGAGACTTTGCCAAATTTTGTGCAAAAATGAGGCCAAAAGTGACATCTACTTCAGTGCAAATCACTTTAAGACTCACACCAAGCAATACAATACGCTAATCCCTTCCTGGTGGTAGTATGATGTAACCATGCTCTTATAGATTACTTATGGGAATACACATCTACCGTAGATTGTACCTTCATCACCTGCAAGATACAAGCCAAAGGTCAAGCCACCGGCCACACCTGCAAGACAATGTTGTATCCAATACAAGGTACAGGGAATCGCCTCATTCATCCCAATTAGAAGGGAAATTTTCAAATAAAAGTGGACAAATGAACAGGCAACCAATTGAATAGAGGGGTTGGAAAATACAGGGTAGTTGATGAATAGTCTGAAATCTTAGTGAAAGATTTCAGCAACTCCTGAATAACTTAAACTGTCCTATTGGGCAAGATTTAAATTACACAAGACCTGTATGCCATCTGAGGCTCAATTGAGTGCTCAAGACAAACAATTACCAGAGCAAGATAAAATATTACAGGATAATGTTTTGAGCTTTAAATTAAGTTTCTATGAAATAAATTTAGATTTAAAAATAAACTCTGGACCTCGAGTGGGATGTGCATACAGGTTTTGATACAAAATTTAAATGTGCACAGGTGGTAACAATCATTATCCTATCCAAGTTCCACAAAAATAGACCTTTTTTCCTTTCTGATTACTTTCATTTATTTTGTCTCTGCAGGCCTATAGCCACTTTACTGGGAAAGATGAGTTACTGTAAATCCTAATAGATATACCAGTCCCTAAATGCATTGTCTTCGGAAAAGAAACAGAAGGGACGGTTACAATAAAGAGACCTTGGCATTGTCTCAATCCTTAATACAGGTTAATTTGTTTCAGGACAATAAATGTTACCATCTGATGACAAAGGAAAACAACCAAGAGTGGAACCCCGGATGCAATAGGTGTTGTGATAAGGGGATGCATCACTCCAGACGGAATTCAATAGGAGGTGTTATAAAAACCTACCTTATTAACAGACCATTTCATGCCTACTCAAGTCAGATTTCTACTGTTATTTTCCCCCAATACAAATTCACTTACAAAACTAAGCTTTTAAAGGTAACAAACACCAACCTGAGTCTGAAGTCTTGTTAGTCCTCTGATCCATAGGATCTGTCCTCGAGGCTTTTTATCACTGTCATCAAACCTTTCGTCACCAAGGTTGATGGCTTCTGTGTACTCCTCTGGGTGGCCCCTACCCCATCTACAAGACAAGTTCCACAATTTTGACAGTGAAAAAAGGGAATAAGAGGAAATGATACACACAGAAAATACACGCAATCATAGCGTTCCAAAAAAGACCAAATACTCACGAAAAGATCTTCGGAATCTTTCTAGTGGGTACAGTCGTGACTACCTGACCCCATACCAGAGTACCTGCTCCAAAGAAGATGCACCAGAGCCACTGGTCAAAGGTGAGGCTCTTTGTAGAGAAGGCCTCCTTTCCATATTGAATGATGACCACCTAGAATTTAATTACTACTTATTAGCCTTTTAAAAATTAAAAGAATGGCAAGAAGTAGATTTTAACTTCACTGCAGTTACCTGGGCAGCAATAGTGCCAATCCAGATAGAGTAGAAGATTGGATTGGAGAAGAACCCTTCAAACACATTTCTTTGACCATGGATTTTCCGGGCATTAATTTCATTGAACATAGTCATCATGACAAAAGTATTGAAAATGACGGTAAAATGCTGAGTAGCTTCTCCTTTGACAGACTGTCCACTTTTGATGTCCAGCAGTTGATCACCTGCAACAAATTTCCATTACATTAGTAGCGAAATAAATATATAATTAATGCACCACTGACAGAATGTTAAAGGATATTTACCGAGGAAAAGCAAGGCGAACACAACAGACAGCTGATAAACGGCCTGTCCAAGAATGTTTTTCATCATAGTCCTTGAAATCAGAGGTTTGGTTCTTCCATAAGGTTTCCGGAGGAGGAGGTCTGGAGTTGGTAATTCCGTAGCCAAAGCAAGTGAAGCTAGAGTGTCCATGATGAGATTAACCCAAAGCATTTGAACAGCCTGAGAGGGTAAAACAGGACATTTTGTTTAAAAGGAGAACTTATTGGCTTCTATTAGATTCAAAGTTAACCATTCACAAGTGCAGAATTCGTCACCTTCAGAGGACTGTCCTGAACAGCACAGGCACCAACAAATGCAACAATCACAGCAACAACGTTGACAGTCAGCTGGAACTGGAGGAACTTTGCTATGCTGTCATAAACGTTACGGCCCCAAAGAACAGCCTTGACAATACTGCTGAAGTTGTCATCAGTCAGGATAATATCAGAAGCTTCTTTGGCCACATCTGTTCCAGCAATCCCCATAGCAAAACCAACATCGGCCTTTTTCAGAGCAGGACCATCATTGGTACCATCACCAGTGACAGCAACAACTTCTCTTGCTTCAGAAACCTTACTGTCAATAATACCCTTGACAAGAGTATACTTGTCAGTCGGTGATGATCTGGCAAGTACTCTCAGTCTGGGCCACACTTTGTCCAGTAGATGCTGTTGCACCTGTTATCAGAAGAAAGCACCCAAGATTGACTTACAGTCAGTCAACAAAAAAATAACCATCACCTTAAAGACAAAAATTGCCTTACATCTCCATTCTGATCACGAATCTTTCGGTTGAAATCACTGCCTTCCAGAATTAGGAAGTCATCACCTGGTTTGATAATGCCACACTTCATGGCAATGGATCGGGCTGTGTTGATGTTATCTCCTGTTACCATCCTCACAGTAATGCCAGCCCTCTGGCATTTACGAATAGCTTCTGGAACCTAGAACATTTTTTTGAAATGAATGAAACTGTACCCAATAATATGAGATACTGGTGGACTCAAAATGTTGGTACCTCAGGTCGAACGGGATCTTCAATTCCAACGACACAAATGGCAGTCAAATTGCTAACAATATTTTCTTCGTCATCCCAGTTGGGCTCATGATCAAAGTGCACCTGATTGATTTCAGCTTTACCAGGTACGAAATCGCGGTAGGCAACGGAAATGGTTCTCAGGCCATCAGCTGCCATGGGCTCAATGACCTGTCGCACCAATCTGTCTTGCATCTCCTTCGTGAACTTCTCAAGGTGACCGTTGCGCCCATAGATGAAGGAGCACCTAGGAAGATAAGACGCAGTATGAAAAGACACCCAAAGTTTAACTTTTAAAATTCAACATATTGAAATAGCACTTACTTGGTCAAAATGATCTCAGAAGCACCTTTGACGAAGAGTCTGAAACCACCACCCTTCCTTGGAACAATCGTACTCATAGACTTCCTCACAGAGTTAAAAGTATATACTCTGGTAAATATTTCTTCTGGTACGTCATCACGAATGGTCTGATAACTTTTGCCAAGAGCAACAACGAATCCAAGAAGAGCACATTCTGTTTTATTACCAACTTGCATCATTGGTTCTCCAGGGTTTGCAGGTTCCTAGAACATAATCAATTATAATTTGCTACTCAAGTGCCAAGGTTTTGAAAAAAGGTTTTTGACTTGCCATGATTTTAGAAGTGTATCCAGAATTAATGGACATTCCTTGAATCATCAAATTTGCAACATTTGGAGGAATATCTGAGAACCTTGGTGTGGTTTTGCTAAGTTTCTCACATATGTAGGACTGAACTACCGTCATCCTGAAAAAAACAAACAGAAGATTAAAAGTTGAAATTAAAGACATATTCTGCTCACAGCAAGAGAAAAAGCATAGATGCTGAAAATTGTAGCGAACCTGTTTGTGGTAAGAGTTCCAGTCTTGTCAGAGCAAATGGCAGTGGCATTGCCCATAGTTTCACAAGCATCTAAATGCCGCACCAAGTTGTTGTCTTTCATCATTTTCTGGAAAACCAAACAAAGAGAGCATTAAGTATGTATAAGTCGAATCAACGGTTACAAAAAGATCCATCGTGAAACTTACCTTGACAGAATACGCAAGAGAAAGAGTTACAGCTAAGGGAAGACCTTCAGGGACAGCTACGACTAGAACAGTGACACCAATGATCAAGTGCCTCACAAAATCATTGGCATATTTTGCTTTCCAAGGATGACCTTCGATGACAAATGTTTTCATACAGAACTGAATGACTAGAATAACAACAGTCACAAATGCCACAGTAGAGCCTGAAGACCAAGAAAACAATTATTATTTTTCACAAAACTACAGTTTTTCAGGTCAGGGGGACTGGAAGACCAAAGCAAAGCAGGGACTACGTACCAGCATAGCCAATTTGGATAGCAAGTTTTGTGAGCTTTGCTTGCAGGACAGATTTCTCTTTGCCCTTATGTGGTTCATCCTTGGCCGCTGCAGCACCGCCAGAGTGATTATGGTCAGCCTTGGCAGCATGGTTTCCATCAACTGCAGCATGCATGTGGCTATTACCCGTCATGCCGGCCTCCTCCTCACCACCTAAAAGATGACTCAGCATTAGGCATTGTGAAAACAAAGCACATTTAAGGCATGAGTGTAAATTATTTGAGCTTAAATTTAAGTGACTAAAGGTTCTTACAGACACTTCATGCTCAAGGAAAACTTGTTTATAAAATTGACCTGATAGGTGGCTCGTGAAAGTTGGTCATGGGTGGTCACCCTATGACAACTCTACAAGATGCGAGTTTGTTCTAAATACGTAAAAGCATGCATAATGAATTGTGACTTCAATAAAACCAAGACCACCATGTAAAGTCAGTTCAACCAAAAAACAATTGGCAGTGTGCCAATTATTGGAATTTCAGACGACAAAAAGAGAATGCCACAAGGGCACTGAGAATAGTTTAGCCGAACCTTATTTTAAATGTCAAATGAAAGTGATATTCAGAGCTGTGCAATCATTATAGAGTAGCTCAAAACCTTGGCAATAATAATAAAATCAACTTGCGACAGAGTGACCAGTTTTGAACTCCTACAACAAATGAACAGCTTCTGAATTGCATCATTAATGCAAAATGCATCACCTGTTATACTCTGCTTCTTCCTCGCCTTTTTAGCATCTGTAGACGAAGACCATGCAACAATTCATTAGTACAACCACAACATTTAGGGAGCAAGGTGCACTTGACTGGCTCAGCCTTTACTTTCGAATTATAGAGAACTAAAAAAGAAATTCATTAAATCCCTCAATAGAAACTAATTGAAAATAAGATAGATCTAACAGGGTAAGAAGAATGGTATTTAACCAAAACATGCCAACACTCTTTCAATTTACCAGCAGGCAAAACAAAGATTTCTCTAGATAGACAGTAGTGCCCACATTTATGTTAAAGAAAATGACTGACCAACCACTCACAGGTCATGCAGACTTTTAACATCAAAATTAGCACAATCATTTTTTGATTGACAAAGTTCAAGAACTGCATAACATTTAAGCAATGGGTTCCATAACATGAAGTTAATGGACACTACTGAAGTCTATCACTTGTATACGCCGAGTATTAAAACAGAAAATTTATGTGAAACATGCTCATAGACAGTGCGTACTAGACTATTAACATCTCGTAAGGAATGTTGACCTCATTAATTCCTCTTCCAAAGCTTTAACTTCAACAGAGAGTTGTTGAATCACATGAAAAGTGAATTTTAGCGTCAGCCCTACCGACAATACCTTTCCTCATTTCCTTCTTCTGTTTCTGATCTTCTTCAGCAGCAGCACCGAGGAGAGCAAAGATAATGCCGGCTTGCGAGTTGACACCAACGGCAGTGACCAGCATCTTGCCACTGCCCTCCATTACTTGGGTTCCTAAGTTCATGGAAAAATTAATATCAATATATTTTGATGAGACTTCATGAAGTTTGAACAGTGACTTCTTTTTTAATCAACATTACCTGATAAAATAAATGGATTGTACTTTTCCCCTTTTTTAACGTGGTCAGACTCGCCAGTCAATGATGACTCGTCCATTTTCAGATCGTTGGACTGTATAAGTATGCCATCCGCAGGAAGAAGGTCTCCATACTTTATCTGGAAATTGAATAGAGATATTAGAGAAACAATCACAAACAAGAAAATGTATCACAAGGCAGCCTTAAACCTTACCTGACATATTTCACCTACTACTATATCACCTGTAGGTATTTGCTTTAATTCACCCTGCCTTATAACATTTACTTTATTCTCTCCCTCAATTCTGCTTTGAAGTCCTTGGAATTGTCTCTCTTTAGTGTAGTCATTAAACGCCGTTACCAGCACAACAACAATAACTGATATAAGAATAGCTAGACCTTCAATCCAGCCATGCTGTCCTTCTTCCTCATCAGGACTACTCCCTGTAAGAAAAAAGGAAAAAAGGATTATTGAAGGGCATTTGGAGACAAATTGAAACTAACTCTAGCCAAGACCTAAGGGATAACATTACCTGACTTTCCATCTGTGTTACGGACCATGCAGGGCAAGCAGGGGCAAGACAAATGCAAGTGTATTAGAAAAACCTTAAGCAGAATTTTCTAACAATCTAGATGGAAACCTACAGACTGGCCATAGGACTTGTGAGGAATATTAGAGTGCTTGGCATTAAGTTTCAGTTATGCGTTAGATTTGTGGAAACAGTGAAACTAAACATCTAATTAATTACAAACACGTGTGAAACTAAGATATCAAAACATCTTGGGACATCTGAGCAGGTGCCAAGGTAACAGAGAGCGAGGAAAGACTATGAAGAATTTGAAGAATAATGTTATAAAGTTAGAGTTAACAGTCTGATCATAGTTTCAGATAGGAGCTGGGAGTAGATCAATGTTTTGACAAATTCTACTAAGATGCACATTCACTAGATTGAGCCATAGCATTAACTGTGATATGACTTGGCATCTAGGACTACTACACCAGCTGTAGACCTACCTGGTTCTTCTATAGATCAGACATAAAAGTAGAGAAAAAAGATGGGGAGGGGGAAAGTTGATACAGATCAATGCAACAGAAGTAAACACCATGAAGTAAACACATTGGAGTAGATGAGAAAATAAAAGCTTACCATCATCGGCAGGTGAATAGAAGGCTAAACCAAGTGAGACTAAAGCTGCAATTTCTAAAATAATAAGTGTTGCATCTTGAAGTGCTTCCCACACTAACCGAAAAAAAGTCTTCGGTGGTTTTGGAGGTATTACATTGGAACCAAATGTTTCTTTTCTATGTTCCATATCCACTGCTGAACCCGTTAACCCTGTAAGGAAAAGAGAAGCAGGATCAGTGCAGCCCTTTAAAACCGATCTTAGAAAAGATGCACCTTTCTCAACATAGTATATTACCTTCATTAGGTGAGGTGTAGAGTTTTTTACATAGTTCCTGTGCACCACCCATCTCCTCAAGTTTGGGGATCGCCTCGGCAGCTGGCAGGCCCATAAGTTCCCGCAGCTGCTTGAGGGTGACCCCATACTGGGCTGGCCTCCCGTCTATCATCGCCATGTTGCTGCCGCTTTTACTACCTGCAACATAGCAATTGACGTGAGTTTAAATGACGCATCACATCAATCCTTCAACGACAAGGTAACAAGTAGCATTCACAACAGAACGTTTGACATGATCAATCGCAGGGGAATGAAATTGCCAACGGCACCAATTGGTGTCAAGAGACGTGTCAAATCAACAAGACAGTCTATTCAAATAACTTGACAAGGTGAAAGCAAGGAAGGGCCATCGTTCTGCCTTAGCCAAACAAATCACAAAATGAAAACAGACGGCAGGTGAGGTGAATGACATTAGGCACATTCAACAACTGGGATTTTGAGGTTAAAGTTCCCAGAGACCTGTTGATATTTCTGACAAGATACACTTAAAAGTGACAAAATGCCCGCTAACAGATTTCCCGACGTGCCTGCAACGCTGCAAGCCCCATCTCGTTGCGAGACGGGGCTGCTGCTGCCCTGTCCGGTCGACCGAACGTCGCCCATCAACAATAAGCTGTCAACAGACACACTGCTCCGCCTAGTCTAGTCTCGCCGCCTCGCCGCCCCTCACCGACCCAAGTCGCTTCAAAACAGATGGCAAGCCGTCGGGGACGGGGCGCCGGCCCAGGCAACGTACCGAGTCTGCTGCACTTTGCTGTCAAATGGGATAAACGCTCGCCGCAAGGCGCGGACCGCACGGACTGTGACGGCGAGCGAGGCTTCCGACGGGGCGGCCAGCACCGATCACCGATGCGTGCGGCTCCAGTTATTACCAAGTTGGGTGAAGGGCAACACTTCGGCAGTCTCTTCTGCACTCTGACGCGCTCTGCCTCGTCCGGCCGTCCTTGTCGCGTGACGGCCCTGCCTCCCTCTCTCTCTCTCTCTCTCTCTCTCTCTCTCTCGCACCGCACTGCCGCCGCGGCCCAGCCTCCGGGAAGGGTAAGCCTCACGTCACTTTCTCCGTCAATGCAGGCACTCCGGCGAGGTTATGTTGCCTAGCATCTCTAGTGTCGCCCGCACCGCTCCGCTCCGTCGGCACTGTCCTGTCCTGTCACACACTCCCACTCACTTGACTAGACTTCCTGAGCCTTGCCAGCCTTGCCTGCAGGCAGCAGCCCACCACCACAACCGCACAGCCAAACAGCGGGTGTGGAGGGGGGGAGGGGACAGGTAACTCCCGGTGGAGGGGGGAAAGGGGGCGTAGCGACGAGGAGGAGGGGGACTGCTGGAGGATTTCTTTGATAGACATCGCGAGTCATGAGGACCACATGACAGAAATGCGCGACTGCTGTGTAACCGCAGCAGAGGACGACGAATGCTGTCGACATGGGACGTGGCATGACGCGTTCTCTGCATTTCGGCGACGAGCTTCGTATCGCCGCGAGGGGGAAGGGGGCGATCTGTCGTCGCGACAGACGGTGACGTCACCGAGGCGGCGGAAGTATGACGTCACCTAGACGGTGCCCCTCCGCGTGGGAACGCGGCACGGCCGCTGCCAGCACAAGTCAGCTGGATTCCAGTGGCGCGCGGGTTGCGGTCCGCGGCGCACAGTGGGCTGGAAGACCGGCGTAGGGGGCCAAAATACTAGACGCGTTTTGAGCTCCACAGTCGCTACAAGGGACTCGAACCGAACGTGTGACCCTACCCTTTCGACACTGGTGCACCGTTGTAATTTTTGCCTACGGCAGTACTGCTTACGAGGAATGGAACGGTTACAGTATGCGAGCCGCGAGGGACAAGGTTGAACTGCCTCACTTCAGCTTTAAAAGCGCCGAAGGTTTCCCAAGAAAGCTACAATGTGCCCACCTGGTTAAGTACGTGAGCTGGCAAGTCCCCTCTGGTGCTCCGGCTCCGGGCTCAGGGACTTGAGTCGCGTCCGCGTCAGCCAAGTCATACCCGTGGAGCCGGGGAGGGCGCTCTGCAAAAATTAAAAATAAAAATTTTAAAAAAATATTAGTGTGGACACAGGTTGGCTTGCTGTACCATTGAACCGCGGCATCATCGGCGTCGCTGTGATGCAGAAAAGCAGTCTCTGCCAACGAGTGCGACAGAGACAACTCCTTTGTACCTAATGTACTCACCTCTCTCTCCCACGTCGGAAGTCGGGCCTCATCTCCCTGTCAGAGAAGCCAGCACAGCGCCGCCCTGGAACACACAGCAAACCTCAGTGAAGGCGTTCCGGCGAGGGCGGGGCGAGGCGGGGCGGGCGACGTCCAGCGGGACGCCGCGCGCCGCTTAGTTTCAAGGTCCTATTAAAACTTTAGAGCACGCATTCCCGGTTCTCCCGCGCCGCGCCCTTCCGGACCAAGGCCCTGCTGGCCCTGCTAGCCCTGCAGGCCCTGCTGGCCCTGCTAGCCCTGCTGGCCCTGCCGGGGCTTAAATGGCCGGTAGGGCGGCCAGAGGGTCAGCGCGAGCCGCGGACTGACCCGTAGGGCGACCCAGGACCGCATGGTGCATTAGGCCAGCGTAAGGCCCCCCAGGCCCTCTAGGCAGCCGCAGGACTCGAGCCCTGCAGACTGCGAGTGCGGGCGCTGAGGGCGGCACACAGTGGGACGGAGGGACCACAAGGCCACGGCGCGCCGACGGAGGAACGCACTGACGCACTTGGAGGCCGCCGCGGGGCCGCCATGGGGTCGCCATGGGGTCGCCATGGGGCACCCGGTAGGGCCGACCGCGCTAAGGCTGCTGCAAGGCTACAGTGAGGCCACCGTGGGCCCACTGTAGGGCCATCGTAGGGCCACTGTAGGGCCTGGAGGGGGGCCAACGGGGGCCAGGATCGAACTGGTGACCTATGAGCGCTGCCGTTCCGACACCCGCCCGCCGCACCCCGCCCCCACCGGACAATCGATAAAGGCTCCGCCCTCCGTCGCCAGGGTTGTGTTCGGCAAAGGCCGCCGCGCCGCGCCGTGCCTGCTGTGCCGCGGTGGCGTCGGGGTCCTGCCGGGAGCCGCCGGCCTGCCACCAGCCAGCCAGCCAACTCGTGCGCCGTGCGTGCGCCCCGCGGAAAAAAAAGAATTAGTAGCGCTAGCAAACATTTCTGTTCATTTGGGACAATTAAGAAAAATGCGTTGTGTGCTATACATTTGTTGCCAAAACGACCGCTTTGCTCCGACAATAAAAAAAAAAACTTCGTCAGGTGGACGAAAAATTGACTTTTTCATTTTTCATGTTATTTAGTCTCGCTGACAACCAGTTCACAGTGCACCTAACAATTTTTTCTTCGTTATCCCAGAATCAACATAAATATTTCGTTGGTACAAATAATTTTTTTTCGTGTCGGGCGCACGGCTTTCCGGCGAGCCAACTCTGCGCAACGCCAACAATAGTTTTGCAAAAAAAAATTAAAAAAATTGAAAAGGCTTCTACTCAAAATCTAAAGTAAACTGTTTCTGCGCCTGGGTGGTCTGCCCTGCCCATGTGGTGCGGTTGCGGGCAACGTGCGGCACAGTGGGCAGGAAGGGCGCAAACTTGCGTCCGAGGAAACGGGGGGTGGGGGGGAGGGGGGCACCCAAAGGGCGGAAGGGACGAAACCGCCCACCGTGATAATCAGACTGGCGCAGCCCGGTCGGTGTGACTCCAACGCAATCGGAAAGGGCGGACGGAAAAGGAAGAGCGGTGGGGGAGGGTCGGCGGGAGCGAGAAAGAAAGTGAAACGGGAACAGCAGAGAAAAAAAGGGGGAAATGAATGGAAAACAAAATAAATCAATCGGAAAAACGGGCTGGAAAAGAAAACGAACCACGTGTGGATAAAGAGAGGAAAGTGAAGAGGAAAAACTAAACAAAAAAAAAAGAAAACAGGAAAACGAAATAAAATTGGAATCGGAAATCGGAAAGGGAAGGCGGTGCTGCTACGTTGATGCTCCATGGAGCCGAGCGCCTGCGGGGTAGGCCAGCCCGTTAAACTCCCAAGGTGAGGGGGTGCCTATCGTAAAGGGGGCTGACGTCATCCGGGACGACACCGAGGACGTCGTCGGCGACGTCATCAGGGACGACACCCAGGACGTCATCGGTGACGTCATCCGGGACGACACCCAGGACGTCAACGGCGACGTCACCCGGGACGACATCCAGGACGTAATCGGCGACGTCATCCGGGACGACACCCAGGACGTAATCGGCGACGTCATCCGGGACGACACCCAGGACGTCATCGGCGACGTCACCCAGCACCAAGACTTGCGCCGCCCCGAGACTACGAGTAGCTAACAGCAACTAGAGTAACAGTCGGAGATAGTTACCTCTTTCCGGAGTGAGTGGTCTGCGCGCACCCGGACATACCTGCCGGAAAAAAAGAGAATCGTTAGACAAGAGCGAAAGTAAACGGCGACCATAAAGGTGGCGGTGATTTGAGCAGGGCTCCCCAGGCAGTGCGCCCTCCACGAAGGGCTCCTAGGAGGGCAAGACCCACGGCTGCCGTCTGTCCCTCTCTCCCCTGACGCGACGCCCTTTCCCTCTGATCGCGGTGGAGATGGCGTGCCGGCTGTCTCTCTCGCACTCCGTGGCGGCGCGAGGCAGAAGGGGCGGAGGCGGCGGCGGCGGCGGACGCCGAGCGACCGCATTGACGGCGCAAAGGAGGGTCGCCGCCACCCTCGCAGACGTAGCCTAGGGCAGGGCGGGCAGGGCGGGCAGGGCGGCCTGCAAGGTGCGCGGGGAGGAGTCACACAGTGGGCCAGCAAGCACGGCCCACTGTGAGTCGCAGGACGCGATAACAAGGACTGATGGGCCGGCGAGAGGGGCGGAGAGAGTATACACACTCACACTCAGTCAGTCTCTCTCTCTCTCTATCTATCTCTCTCTCTCTCTCTCTCTCTCTCTCTCTCTCTCTCTCTCTCTCTCTCTCTCTCTCTCTCTCTCTCTCTCTCTCTCTCTCTCTCTCTCTCTCTCTCTCTCTCTCGCACGCGGAGAACATTGTCAGGGGATCGATCTTTCCTTGACCTGGTTTGAGGTCGGCGCGCGCGTACGGTGGAGGGAATGGCCCGGGCGGGCGGGCGCGGCCCAGGGGATAGGGTCCAAGCACGCCGCGCCGCGCCAGGGGCGCCTGGGGGGGGGGGGGGGCGCTCAGGAGCCTACGAGACAGGAATGGGGAATGCGTGGGAGAGACGCAGGGTGCAGGCAGTCTGTGTGTGTGGACGGACGGACGGGAAAATATTCATCGCACGCCGGAAAAATTCCCCCTCGGAAAGACACTGACAGCAGCAGCAGCAACTTTGATCAGAGTAATTCATCTTTCTGACACTCTAACCGAGCTCCACGAGGGGGAGAAAAAATGGCCGCTTCGGTGCTGTCACCGCTCTGCGCTCCGGCCCGGGATTGGTCGTTCTTTCATCCCCGTTGCCTCGCCACCTCCCAGCCAGGCCCAGCCAGGCCCAGCCAGGCCTCGCTGCACAGTGGGCCCGCCTCCTGCAGCGACAGCCTGACTCCATCAATAACGCGGCAACAATGCGCGGCGAGGCGGCGAGGAGCGGGTGGGTGCACCACAACCACCACCGCCACCACCTAGCACCCAGCACCACCACCACCACCACCACCACCACCACCACCACCTAGCACCCACCCAGCACCCACCACCCAGCCCCTCACGGGAGAGGTTCCACTGAAAACATGACTTGCTTCAAATTCAGTACCAACAGTCAAAATTGGTGGGAACTGTAATGTAGCGGACGCTGCTGAAGGGCAGCGGCCTTGGAGCCCCGCCCTTGGCGGCCAGGGTTTTTAACAGGGCGCCGCTGGGTCGGCCGACCAGGGAGGCACAAAGGCGCTGGAAATAGCCAACCGCGGACATGAGGCTAGATCCACGCTGCCGGCCTCTGCCGGCCTTCCGCTTCGCACCCGGCAACACTCGCGGCGTTTCGTTTTACCTTAACCGGTAAGCCACGGCACACTGATTCCTCCGGGGGCCACAGTGGGCCAGCAGGACCGGCGCACGAGGTCAAAACTCTAGACGCCCTCTGTGCGGCCCTCCCCTCTCCCCTTTTCACTGCCCTCCCCGGTCCATCGGCGTGCGCCGCGCCACACCCAGAAAAATTTTCGGTTCGCTTCTTACGGCGTAGACGAGCCTTGGACCCCGGAACAGGGCTCTCCGCCAGGGTCTGTCTGGGCCGGGCGGGGTGGGGCGGAGCGAGGGGGGGGGGGGCCACACCTCGTGGCCTTGGGTCTAAATGCGGGCCAGAGCAGAAGCAGCAGTCAATCGAACGTGTTTACGCAGCAATACGAAGTGAAAGTGAAGAACAGGCAGGCGCGCCAATGCGAACGCCAATAGTGAACGCCGCGATGCAAACGGGAATGCGAACGTGAACGCGCGTACGAAAGGAGCGCGGTGCCGCCACACTGCGGTAAGGAAAGAAAAGAAAGGGAATGGTGTTGGTTGGCGCCGATCCACGGCGTCCGATTAAATGTGCTGACGCCTCCGAGCGCCCGCCCTGGCCGGAGTAGGCCAAACGCCGCGACAATCTTCCTCCTTTCATAGCAGGGCACGTGAGGCAGGACGTCAGGGACTTGAGTGCCACGTCCATGACGGGCTTCGGCGCTTCCAAATCGGTCAGTGCCGCGTCGCGGTGGAAGTGTGGCCGACCGGGCCTCGGCCTTGTACGGCGGGGCAGGCGGGGCACAGTGGGCCAGAAAACCGCCGCGGCCGGCCGAAATTCGAGACGCTGTTTCAGCTCCAGAGTCGCTAAATGGGACTCGAACCGAACGCGCGACCCCACCAAAGGATCCCTAGCGTTCGGAGAGCAATCCATTGGTGGGCTCACACGTTCGGTTGGAGTGCCATTTAGCGACTCTGGAGCTCAAGATGTGCCATGAGTTTGGTCCGCCTGCGCCGGTCTTGTGGCCCACTGTGGGGTGGGGTGGCAGCAGTCTCGTCAAACATTCACCGCGACTCTTTCAGCGTGTGCCGCATCCATGATGAGTTTGCCTGGGAGCGCCTCCACTGCTGGGGAGCACCTTTCCCCCTTTTCCTAGGAAGGGGCTGCGCTGCACGAGTCGGCGGCACTGTCGTGATTCACCGCACACGCTTGCCGCCAACCTGGCGTTTCCACTGTGCATTCCCCCGCCCGCCACTCGGCCCCCGGGAGAACAGAAGGTGGGAACGTGGGGCCTGGGGCAACGTACCTTATCACTCACGGGGAGCAGAGCCAACCAGAGCCACAGAGTCACATGGGCCGCGTCGACGCCTATAAATACCAGATAAGCTGCACCGGCGTCTGCAACGACGCACAGTGGGCCAGAAGACCGTTGAGGCGGCCAAAATTGCAGACGGTCAAGAGTCGCTAAATGGGACTTGAATCGAACGTGTGACCCCCACCAATGGATTCCTCGTTTGGAGAGCAGTCCATAGGTGGGGTCACACGTTCGGTTCGAGTTCCATTTAGCGACTCTGGAGCTCAAAACGCGTCCGGCATTTTGACCGCCTCAGCGGTCTTCTGGCCCACTGTGCGACGTCCCCGACGACGCAACCTGCCGGGCCCGCACACCCGCGTACACCTGCGTAACCGCGTCGAGCCAAGTAGGGGGACAGTTCCAAAAAGTTGACTCAGAGCGTCCAATTCGGTCGGTCGTCACGTGTCAGCGCGTGCGTCAGTGACGTGACGAGGAGAATGGGAAATAAAGGAAGGCGTTTCCGGCGGCGGCCATGCAGTGCTGGCGTCACAATTACCTCCTCTGCACACGTGTTGCTTTTTTATTGCTCTTTTTTTTTGTGAGCCGGACGGCAGCGCTGCTAGCGCTGTAGTCTCTCCGAGTCTCTCCCACCTAACGGCACGGGCCCTGTATGTGTGCTGCGGGTACATCAATATACTTCACACGCCCCTGCCCCCGCCCCCCTCCCCGTCCTGTCACACCACGAGTGTCAACTCTATGCAGAGTGCGGCGCTGCCGGGCGCTGCGGCCCGGGTCATTACTTTCCCCTGATGGCACATTCTTGCGGGCAGGAGCGGAGCGCCACGCCCCCCCACCCCACCCCACCCCACCCCACCCGGGCCACTTACCCTATACAAATGGAGCGCCCTGTCCCGGCCGGCGATCCGCCTAAGTCCATCCCCAAACGTGAGAGCGTCACTCGCCGCCGCGCTCTAATGGGCCGATGCTCTGTCTCTGTCGCACGGTGGGTCAGAGGACCGTTGAGGCGGACAAAAGTCGAGGCGTGTTTCGAGCTCCAGAGTCGCTGAATGGGACTCGAACCGAACGTGTGACCCCACCACTGGAATCCTCGTTCGGAGAGCAATCCATTGGTGGGGTCACACGTTCGGTTCGAGTCCCATTCACCGACTCTGGAGCTCAACACACGCCTCGAATTTTGGTCGCCTTAACGGTCTTCTGACCCACTCGCGTCGCGTGGCGGTGCGAGAGAGACGGAGCGCCGCGTTGGGAGTGGAGCCGGCTTGGCGGCCGGGCCGGCGGCGCGGCTGCGCCCGAAGAGTTCCTTGTTAGCTTTGGCCCATTAGCACCGCGCGCTGCTGTACCTTGGCGTGTGCTAGGCCACTTTGGCCGCGCGATGTGCGATGGGCAATGTGGGGCCGTGGCGCCGCAGCACAGTGGGCCGTGCCACGCTGACGACACAAGAAATCCCCCGACACGTTAATGTTTTCATTCGGAAAGCAAAAAAAAAACCTGTCGGGATTTTTTTTTTGTCGGCGCAAAGTTGGCACTTTTTCGTTAGCGTTTGTTTTGGTAAGTTGCAGAGGACGGCGCGAGAACGCTAACGTGAGGGATTTGCACCGCCGAGTGCATGCTCAGCATGCCGCGCCCCACCACGCTGCAGGATGCAGTCCGCGCACGAAGCGGCCCACCGACAACGGGTGGGCCAGAGCGCCGCGTGGTCCACCACCCCACGGCCCCACCAGTGGTGGGCCACCGCCGCGGCGTCGCCCTCGTCGCTGCGCGGCTCATTTTGTATCGCCCCTTCCGGCACTGCGGCTGGAACAGACCGTGACGTCATACCCACCCCCCAGCCCACCCCCAGCCCACCCCCAGGCCACCCCCAGGCCAGCCCGCCCAGCCCTCGGTGACCTCGCCCCCGCCCCGCCCCACCCCGCCCCGCCCCACCCCGCCCTTCCCTAACTTGCTCACGGCCCGACGGCGCCGAGCGCGGCCGGGCCGTGGCGAGCCGAGCCGCTTAGCCGCGCCACGCGGGGAATATTGCCCGGGCGGATCGTCTTAGACAATAAGATTAGCAATCTGGCGCGCTGGCGTGCGCAGGTGACTTGATGAGGGACGGCGAAAAGGGGCGGCGAAGGCACTGATTTTCGGAGGGTGGCCGAGTGGGGGGGGGGGGCGCCTTCGCAATCTGTCCCGGCGGCACGACCTCATTCCGACAAGGCAAACACGCGTCAAAGGTGGTGGTGATAAGAAAAGCACCTGCGGGGTAGGCAACAGGCAAAGTAACCTGGCGTGGCAGGGATAAAAAATATTTTAAAAATAGGTTCGTTGATCATAAGGAGCCTTGAAGTCCAAAACGTCGGGTTATCAAAAGTCTGTTGTGGGACGAGTCGGACGGATAAAAAAATGACCCACTGCTGAAAATTACGGATGTAAAAATACTGCTTGCTTACCTACTAGGTGCGCGCGGTACCAGTTAGGCCGGTGTCAACCACCCGTTGGGGTGGTTTGGTACCTGAGAACACAAAAAAAAAACCGTTAGCATATCTATTTAACCTCAGGTACACTCCAAAATACCTTAAATTTGCGCATTTCACTGAAAAAAACAAAACAAAAAAAAACTCAAATCATTGGGAATTGCTCGACAGCGTTCGCATAACGAAGGAGCACGTGCCACGCCACCAGCGCGCTGTAATCGCCGAATAAACATTTGCCCACTGTGTTACTTCCTTGGCGTTTTATGAACCGTAAACGGGCGGCCTCTCCCTGCAAGTTGATTTGACGATCGGCGCAGTCCGCGCCTGGGCCCTGGGTCAGTCTTTTAGTCTTGCAGTCGCTTTGCCGTGCTTTGCGTGGTGTCTCTTCCCTTGCGTAGCGCGGAGCCCTCATGCCGCCATGGCCACCTCCACGGCCACCTCGCACAGTGGGCCAGAAGACCGGCCAAAAGTCTGGACGCTAAAACAGGACCCGAACCGAACGTGTAACCCCACCAATGGATTCCTCGTTCGTAGAGCAATCCGCAGGTGGGGTCACACGTTCGGCTCGAGTTCCATTTAGCGACTCTGGAGCCCAAAAACCTCGCTTGGAAACGCGGCCGGCAGATGGCAAGGCCCCTCGCGGAGGCTGGGTAGGCTATCGCCGCGCAGCCCTGCTCGACGGGATTGCCTACCCGGCCTCCGTAAGGGGCCCTGCCGGGCCGCCCCGACGCGAAGCGAAGCCCCTTTTCGGCGGGTTGGCCTACTTACTGCCTCCCCGGCCGCCTCCCTCGCAGGCGGGCGGAAAGAAACGAAGCCACTCCGGCGCGGAGGGCCCGGAAATTTGACGGGTTTTCTGGCTCACCTGGTCCGACAGCGCGGGGCCACTGGGGGGCGAGGGGGGGGGGCAGCGCCAGGCCGTTGCAGCGAGGCAGGACGGGCGGCTGAGGTGCGGCGGGGCCCACCCAGCCCACTGTGCTCAGAATGGAGTCTGTTATCAATGGGGCAGGCAGGCAGCAGCCCATCGATCCACGACGGAATAAGAGGAAGGCGCGGGATGGGAGGGGGAATATCGGGATGAATTAGAGACGCTTCGTTCAATGACGGACGGCGCGGATCGAAGAAACACATAGAAAAGACGACTTTCGCTTTCTGACTGGATTCAGCCGGCACGCACACGCACGCGCGGTGGGGTGAGCGGGGCGACCCCTCCATGGGGGGAACGCGGAACAACGCACGCGACGCCTCACGAGTGCGAGAGAGACAGCGGCGCTGCCGCCCCACTGCGGTCCAGGCCAGGCCTCGATGAAGACTCGGCACGGCCCGGGATGACGCCCAGAACGCGGACGAGGGTGGCTTGCTGGCACGGTCTGGTGCAGTGCAGTGGCAGCAGTGCAAGGCCCGTTCAGGAGACAGAGCCGTCACCGCCGCCACAGCAACGACACGCGGACAAGTTTCCTAACCAACTGGAAACAATTTTGAACGTTGCCAAACTGGTGACAAAATTTTAACCAGTCGGTTACAAATATTTCAAAAGCTCACTGGCTGGGGCTGGTTACAATTTTGCCACCAGATTCGGTCATACGCGCGCAAAATTGTTTCCAGTCGGTGACAAAAGTCGCCCGTGGACGTTTAGCAGCGCCCCCGCCGCGGCCACTGCCGCACACACACTAGAGTCACGTACAGGTGCTTTGTCCCGCTGGGCGCGCCAATCAACCAATCGGCCACTAATTTCCTGCACATGTTTGCGCGCACCGCTACACCGCAACACGCGTTGCGGCCCGTCGCTGGCCGCGGTGCCCGGCGCGGCGCCGCGGACCCATCCTGTCTATTTGTAGCGGCGCCAGTTTAGCCCCGGCCGCACCGCCGCGCTAGGCTGCGCCGGGGCCGCGCCGGGGCCACGCGCTGCGCCCCGCCGCCCTGCGCCTGGCGAGCCCTTGAACGGCACGCACGGTCAGGGATCCAGCGGCGATACCCCGGCACCGCGGGTAGCACAGTGGGCCACGCGCTGCCCAGTGCATGGCCGGCTCGCTGGCTCAGAAGACCGTTGAGGCGGTCAGCCGGACGCGTTTTGAGCTCCAGAGTCGCTTTAATAGGACTTGAACCGAACGGTGTGACCCCATCGATGAATTGCTCTCCAAACAAGTAATCCAGTGGTCACACGTTCGATTCGAGTCCCATTGAGAGACTCCGGAGCTAGAAGCGCGTCTAGAATTTTTGCCGCCACAACGGCCTACTGGTCCACTGTGCTGCGTGCGCGGCGGTCCGCGGGCGGGGGCGCTGTGCGCGCCGTGCCTTCGGCAGACCGCCTTATCGTGGTCATTGTGCGGCGGCTACCCCGGCGCGGCTATCTCCTTGCCGGCCGCCAGTGGTGCCCGTGGTGGTACCCGTGGTGATGCCCGCGCACAGTGTGTCACAAGACCAGAGTCTCTTCATGGGACTCGAATCGAACGTGTGACCCCTCCAATGGATTCCTCGTTTGGAGAGCTATCCATAGGTAAGGTCGAGCACGTTCGGTTCGAGTCCTATTTAGCGACTCTAGAGCTCAAAATCGCGTCCGGCATTTTGACCGCCTCAACGGCCGCGCGCCGCGCGGTGCAATGGCCGCGCGGAAACGGCGAGGCGGCAAGGAAAGCGCGCCGCTGGAAATGGCTGGGAGGAAGGCGCGTAAATGGCAAACGATTATGGAGCGGCCGCCTCGACGCCCGAAACGCCCCGCGGAACGCCCCGCGGAACGCCCCGCGGAACGCCCCGTGGCCCGCTGCTGCCATTGCCCGCCTCGCTGACAAGCACGTTGTCCGTCTAAATATAGCCCCATTTCGGCGGCGATGATTTAGCGACGGGCCCCCAGACACCTGCCACCTCGCCGTGCCGCGCCGTCACGCGCCGTCTGCCCCCTTTGATTCCGCGCCACCCCCTGCCCCGCCCCCACCCCGCCTCCGCGCACGCCCACCGCCGCCGCGCCCCCGCCCACACAGCTCCACCCATCCCTGTACCCCTGTTCTCCGGTCCATTGCACCCGCGTACGCCCCCTCCCCCCCCAAAAAAAAAAATCTGCTCTCAAGACGTAGCAGACGACGCGCGTTCCCCCACCCCGTCGGGGGCGAGCGCCAACACACGCTGTGCCAGCGAGCCGGCCGCGGCCAATGGGCACCACCCTCGGTGACAGGAAAAAAAAAAGTCCCTTCTTAACACCGCGCTCGCCTCGCCTGGAAATAAGATGGCGACGTTGTTCACAAACGTCGTCTACATAATTCTCCACGACGCACGTGCAACAGCGCTTGAAAGCAACCTGCGAATAACGTCGTACACTCCTCCGGGCACGCAGCAAAAAGCGCCGCCGCCTGCTTGCTGGACTTGAATGACTTTCCAGACTGCGACCTGCAAGTAACGACGAATTTTTTTTTTTTTTTTTTTTTTTTTTTTTTTTTTTTTTTTTTTGCAGTGTCGGTGCTGGCTGGACCACGGGCTACAATGATCGTCTGCAAGTGTAAGGCGTGCCGACGCGTGTCCTTCGCGTCGCGCTGTCCGCCCCGCCCCGCCCCGCCCCGCCCCGCCCCGCCCCGCCCCGCCCCGCCCCGCCCCGCCCCACCGCGTCCTCAGCCTGGCCCACATTTCACAGGAGCAGGCGCGCAGCAGTTGTAGGAAGTGATCGGGCCTGCCGGCCGGCCGGCCGGCGGACTGCAGACCCGTTCCCTGATTTATTTTTATTTTCTTTCGCCGGCACGTCGTGTACCGGCGGCCGGCGGCGGCCCGCGGACTGGCGAGGCCGGCGTCGCCACCTGCACGGCGTGCTGGGCAGCCCTAGCCCAACAAAGTGCGGTGGTGAAAAGATTCATCAGTCGGCAGGCCGGCGCCGAGCGGAGCTCTCGTCGCACAGTGGAAGGCGGGCAAAATTCAAGACGCGTTTTGAGCTCCAGAGTCGCTAAATAGGACTCGAACTGAACGTGTGACCCAACCGATGAATTGCTCTCCGATCGAGGACTCCATTGATGGGGTCACACGTTCGGTTCGATCCCCATTTGGCGACTCTGCAGCTCAAAACGCGTCTAGAGTTTTGGCCGCCTGCGCCGGTCTTCACTGTGAGACGGTTCGCTCCGGCACGCAGGCTGAGCCGCGGCTCCGTAACGAGCACGGCGGGCAACACGACTACCCAGTCATTGACACACATTTGCAGCGATATCAATTAGCTGGCCGCGAGAGGGAACGGAAAAGAAAAGCATACTAGTTCGTCATAGTTGCAAGCAAGCTGGTGGAATGGCGGTGCTACGGCAAAGGCGCGAACGGAGTGTGTTAGTGTGTGTGTGTGTGGGGGGGGGGGGAGTGTGTGTGGATGCCTGTGTGTAGGTGTGTGGCGGCGTGCGGCGCTACTCGGCAGTTGAGGGCACTTCGCGTCAATTCGTGTAATAGGCGAGGAGGGACTCGGAGCAGGAGGAATTGGAGGAAGACTTGCTCGTTTTCTCGGTAATGGCGAGACGCGCCGAGGCCGTGTCGCGCCGTGCGATGGGCACGGCCACGCCGACTGGGTCTATATCATTTGACAAAAACTAGACCTACCTATTTTTGATCGACCTAAATAAAAAAATTGAATAAAAAAAATTGAATAAAAATATTCGCATTACTGACCGACCTAACCTTGGGGTCGCGATCCCACTTTAGGCTGGATCCAAACAGAGTGCGTGTGGCAGGATTCGAACATCAGATGTTAGACTTTGTAGTCGCCGCATCCACTGTGATCCCGGTGGCCGAAATCGTACAGACATTGCATTCTGAACACAGAGTTTTAGGGGTCAACACTCGCTGTATCTTTTTTTTTCTTCACCATATAGCTACTGTATTCACTCAATAGGTACGAAGTAAACAATTATTTTTTTTGCGGGGGGAGGTGGTTTGGGGTCGCGAATGTTTGGCTGTGGGGCCGCGCAAATGTTTGGCAGGCATTTTTGGGTCGCGAGCCGAATAAGGTTGGGAACAACAGCGACACTGCGCTCGCGTCCATGGTGAAGTAGATCCACAAACTTGCTTCGCTTTTACGCGGCGGCGACTGTAGACCGAGCCGAGTCGGCAGAGTCCGAAGGGAATGAATGGCGCGCGACTCACGTCCAAGGACTTCCGGACTTACCTCCGTACTTCCGGTCGCTGCAGAGGCTGAACCTCGGAACCAATATCCGATGCTTAGCCGCCGCGGGCGGAGCAGGAGGGGAGGGGAGGGGGAAGCCGGCACACTCCAGGAACGCCTCCAGGCACTGCACAGTGGGTCAGAAGACCAGCGCAGGCGGCCAAAACTCTGGACGCGTTGTGAGCTCCAGAGTCGCTAAATGGGACTCGAACTGAACGTGTGACCCTATCAAAGGATCGCTCTCCGAACGAGGAATCCATTGGTGGGGTTAGACGTGCGGTTCGAGTCCGATTTAGCAACTCTGGAGCTCGAAGGTCTAGAGTTTCGGCCGCCTGCGCCGGTTTTCTGGCCCACCGTGCACTGCTCAACATCGGCCCGGGTCTGTCCATGTACGGCAGGGAAACCTGACCCTCCCCTCCCCTCATGCCGCATAACCGGGTCAAGACCGAGTCAAGCGCTGATAGATGCCTTGTCAAACGCGCACCGCCGGCCTGCCTTCCAATGCGCCGAACGCCAATATGAATGGGAAGGGAATGCCGATGCGAATATGAACGTGACACGCCGAGCGCGCGCAACAGTCGTCCGCGGACCCCAACAACGCACACACGGCGACAACGGGTACCGCGAGCGGCAAGCACTGCGCTCCAGGACGGCTTGCTCGCCGACGCCCTTTTTGCAGAGCCGGCAACGCTGCTAGTGCAACAGTGCGACGGTCGGCCTGTGTGGCGCGGCGGCGTGGGCCGCGGCCACGGTGAGCGAGCCTGTCTCTCTCGCACCCCTTCGGGGCGGACCGCGAGTGCGAGAGAGACAGCGCGACGGCGTTCGGGAATCGGCAGGGCCGGCAGGGCCCCTGACCGCAGCCTCGACACCGCGCTACGCTACGCAGCGCTACGCGCGCTCCCCGCCCCCGAGTGCACCGCCGCGGTTTTCGCGTCCGTGTTCCCTCTCCTTCCGGCGCGCTCGCCACTTTCCCTCTCCGTCTTCCCGGCACTGGGACCGCGGGTCTCGACACCGAGGCGGAGGCCGCGAGGCGGGTCCTGCGTGGTCCTGTGTAATCATTCGATTCGTGGACCTGCTCGCTCGGAAGATAAACAATCAGGTAAAACGACGGCGCGGTCCACCGGGCCCACGTGCTGCCGTGCCGCGCCGCGCCGCCGAGCCTCGAGGTGCACTCTGGCCCACTGTGGGCGCCGCCAAGCCTCGCCTAGAGGTGCACTCTGGCCCACTGTGGGCGCCGCCAAGCCTCGCCTCGAGGTGCACTCTGGCCCACTGTGGGGCGCCCTTCGGCCGCGCTTCGACACCGCGCCTCGGGGACGCTGCCCGTTACACACTAAATATAACCGGGACTTTTCGGCTGGTCCGCGCTCCGCGCACACTAGTGCGTCCTGGCGGTTAACGACCGAGTCACAGTGGGCCAGAAGACCGGCACAGGCGGCCTAAACTCTAGACGCGTTTTGAGCTCGCGTCGCTTAACGGCACTCGAACCGAACGTGTGACCCCCACCGATGGATTCCTCGTTCGGAGAGCAGTCCATTGGTGAGGTCACACGTTCGGTTCGAGTCCCACTCAGCGACTATGGAGCTCGCCTCCGCCGGTCTTCTGGCTCACTGTGCGCAGTGCGACTTGTTCCGGGCTTGTCGCCGAGGTGCGGCGGCGCTATCGGACCGAGATAGCCGCGCTGCCAGCATGCCACACAGTGTGCCACCGCCGCCGCCGTCCTTGTCTGCCGTCTGCCGCGGCCGGGTCGGCGCGCCACGGCACGCCGTCGAGGAGGCGATGAGCGGGTTTCGCTTTCGCACGCGGAGCGGCGCAGAGACCGCGGGGCTTTATCGTGCCTCTTCACGTTGGCGGGCCCCTTGGCCTACTGAAAGGCCCCCGCCCCACCCCACCGCGGCGGCCGGCTCACAGTCGGCCAGAAGACCGGCGCAGGCGGCAAAATCTCGAGACGCGTTTTGAGCTCCAGAGTCGCTGAATGGGACTCGAACAGAACGTGTGACCCCACCAATGGCTTCCTCGTTTGAAGATCAACTGGGGTCAGACGCTCGATTTGAGTCCCAATTAGCTACGCCGGAGCTCTTAACGCGTCGCGCGTTTTGACCGCGTCAACGGTCTTCTGACTCACTGTCCCCGCCGCGGCCGGCAGAGACCGCACGAAGCCAGCGAACAGCCGTGCGAAAATCTCAGCTGCTAGCCGCGCAAACACTGAAAACTACCAACTGTCACTAATTGCATTGCTGCACGCGGGTCGGCGGTATGTGAACGTACGCGTCGCTCTAGGCGTTTCTCTCTCTCTCTCTCTCTCTCTCTCTCTCTCTCTCTCTCTCTCTCTCTCTCTCTCTCTCTCTCTCTCTCTCTCTCTCTCTCTCTCTCTCTCTCTCTGTGTGTGTTTATAGGCGTGCGCGTGCCTTTCGCAGTCGGAATCTTCTTCGCGCTCCGTTTGTAGGTTAGGTGGTGGTTATCGGTGGTAGGGGAGGGGCCCTCCGACGCGTCACCCGGGATGGGGGCGTCACGCACGGACGGGCACACGTCGAACGTCTGCTCCCTCTGCCCGAGAGGCCGAAACCGTTGGCTGCAGCGCACACACTGCGCTCGGGGACCGTTTGCAGGAACGACAGCACCAAAAATAGGAGGCAAACACCACGCCAAACTCAGTTCAAAATTAGCACTTGAGTCATATCAATCAATAGAATGAGTCATATTGATTTAGCAGTGGAACAGTTGAGCGTTAACACCTTAGCACCGAAGCCTAACCTAACGTGGTTCTCGTACCGGCGTGGAGGTGTTAATGCGCTGAAATTCTATGAGCTGGATAATTGAAGGTTGTGTACGCCTCTCTGTGCACAGAACGATGCCAAGCACACTGTGCACGTGCCGCTGTACCGTCTGCAGCCCCTCGCTCTGTCTCCCTCGCACCCACGGGGAGTGTCAGAGGGGTCCCAGGGAGACAGTCCCTGCTGCACCGCGACCTGGGCTGCGCTTGGCCGCCCGGACCGGCCCGTTGGCCAAAGCGCCGGAAATGTGTTTATGGGTGGCTAAACATGCCGGCCTTGGACCCGCTCTGCGCGGCGCGGGGACCGTCACTGTGGAACGTACCGGTCGGTCCCTGCCGCCCGAAAACGGTCATAAACAGCCCGACAATCGAATCCAGCGCGGCGCGCGAATAATCCCCTACGGAAACGCACTCTTTGCCGTGGGCCCGGCGTAGCCCGGCGGGCTGGCGCGCGCCCAAGGGACTCCTCATGTCACGAATGGATTTTGACAAGGAATGCGCGCCGCCAGTCGACTGGTCAGGGACGGACGGCCTGGCATGTGACGTGCATGCGCCCTGGCGAGTCACGTGACGTCACTGACGTCACTTGAAGCGCTGCACTGTGCGCCCCGGTGCACTGTGGGTCGTGGGTCAGAAGACCGTTGAGGCGGCAAAAAAAATAATTCTACACGCCTTTTGAGATCCAGCGTCGCTAAATGGGACTCAAATCGAACGTGTGACCCCACCAATGCATTGCTCCCCGAACGAGGAATCCATTGGTGGCGTCCCACGTTCGATTCGAGTCCCATTTAGCGACTCTGGAGCTCAAAACGCGTCCGGGATTTTAGCCGCCTCGACGGTCTTCTGACCCACTGTGCGGTGCGCCCCGCCGGCTGTCCGCCTCACACACAATACAGCCGCACTGATTATACAGGTGCACATCAGTGTGAATCAGGTGGGACGGCCAACGTCACAGTGGGCCCCTGCGTGCGCGAAAAACTGTCGCGGGGGGGGGGGGCGTCGAAAACTTGGCCGAGACTGATGTCGCTGGCCGCGGCCCGGGCCGAGTAGCCTCTAGGGCCGAGCCAGGCTGCACCACGCCCCGCCACCGCGCCGCCCAGTCCCACTGTGCGGCCGAGCCAAGAGGGATGCTTGCTGCGGCGGCCGCGAGGTGGCGTCACCACGGCTGTCACCTGGTCCTGCCTCGCGGCGCGACCGCCACAGCATCATCCCCTTAACCCCCCCCCCTCTCCTTTTTAAACGGCTCCACGCCGTCCGCGACACCAGCGCAGACTGTATACTAACGCCACAGCGGGCGGGTGGATACGAGAACCGTCTCATCCGAGCGCATAATTTCTCATCGCACCCGTAGGCGTGTGTCATTTCTCATACACGCGTACTGTCGTATGGGTCTCGCTGGGGACCTGTGCTCTGGTGCTAAACTGTACGCAAACTACACTTTCCGCAAACGTTTGTTTGAGTTGGAAGTTAGGTCTAATGGACCCTAGGACGCTCTTGTCTAAGCTCCAGCTTAGTGTGACGCAGGCAAACGCCACTCATAAATGACGCAACAAATTTTAATGCACATTCTAAATAAGCTGGCCTGTGTACGCAATAAACCAACCAACTTCATCACCAAAAAATAATGCGAAGCTCAGCTCAAAAACCAGCATGCTTGGTTAATAAAACAGTTGTATAGTAACATCAATATTGGTGGCGTAGTTTTTGGCACGGTCTCCAGGCAGCGAGAACGCTAAGGCCCTTTTGGTCGGACCGGTTCGGCCGTTCCTGCTGCTTTACTTATTAAAGCGCAACTTCTCCCCAAACTACAGCATGATGGCGGTGTGCAACTTACTCCTCGGCGGTTTTATGGCAGCTGAGGAGACTCACCTGAAACAAAAGAGAAACGAGATGAGAGGGGAGTTTATAAAGCGCGGCCACACGAAGGAGGCGTTTTGGCGTAAAGAGAAGAAGGGGGGAGGGGGGCAGGACGGCGCGCTTTCTTTATTTTGAAAACAACAGCAGCGGCACTCACACAGACACAACAGACTTCGTCAACTATGCAGCGAAACGACCAACCCACACAGCCCCCTCTCTCTCTCTCTCTCTCTCTCTCTCTCTCTCTCTCTCTCTCTCTCTCTCTCTCTCTCTCTCTCTCTCTCTCTCACTCACTCACACACACACACACACACACACACACACACACACACACACACACACACACACCAGTCCCCACTCCACCCTTCTGGCCCTGGACATGGTACGAGGAGCCTCAGCAAGGTGCGCGCGTCTAGAGCGACTGGTTACTACTGGGAGCGCCTGGAGGGCAGACCGCACTCTGCGCGCAACGAGTCCGCGAGCCGGTGAGGCCCACTGTGCGGCCGGGGCCCAGCGGCCCAGCGCAGGCGAGGCCCAGGCGGCCGTGTCCCTAATGGAGACATTATTCGCTGGCAGTAAAAAAATCTCCCCGCGGAGAAAGGCGAGGGGCCGTGCTTTGCATTATGGATGACCGAGTGGCTCGCGGGACGCAAACGAGGCGATGACCTCCAGAGCAGGTATCAGCGGTGCGATGCCTCGGTGCCATGGGCGTGCCTTGGCCGTGCCTTGGCTTGCTGTGAACGGCGGCTTCGCTGTCTCCCTCGCACCCACGGGGCTCTGCGCTGAGGGACACAGCGTGACAGGGAGGCGGAATCCGTCCACCGGCCGGGCACCATCATGGCATTAGGAATGAAAAGAGACGCGTGCGCATTCTTTTCTTGGGGGAATCCCCACGGGGATTGCACGCGCTTCTGGCGGGGGAAAAGAGACACAAAACAGGCGGCGGTGCGCGAAATGGTCTCCATTTATTTAATCTTCGAGTTAAAAGCGGCGTGCTTTCCGCTGCACAGACCCCGGGCGCCGCCCCAGGGCACAGCAGCCACGCAATAACAATCCGAGCGCCGAAAATTTGCGAGATTTATTCGGAGGGTCCGAACGAGGGCGGCGAGAGCGCGAGGCAGGGTGACGTCCTCGACACCAAACATCTTTACGGCCACCAGGGGGCGGGCCTAAGCCGCGAGGACGGCGTCGTATCTGGCGTCGAACCGCAGCCGTGCACACCGGGCCGTGGCGGCGCCCCGAGACTGGGGGCGAGCCATACTACTGACGCGTCATTCGGGGAAGCAACCCAAATCGCCCGCCCTGCAGACAGGGTTCAACACGATGTTCCCGGCCGTTGCCATGACGAGGGTGGCGACAACACGAAAACAGATCGAAACGCCGGGGCGTCGTGCGAATAGTGGGAGGGAAAAGCTGTGAATAAAGCCGACCCCGCTTTAATGACCGCCTGCCTGCAACGTCCGAAGGGGCGCAGCCAAAGGGCGGGCCAAAGGGCCGAAGCCAAGGGCGCAATGCGAAAGCGGACAACTCCGCCGGCCTGGCAGCGCAGATACGGCACGCGAGCGGCCCTTGGCTCCGCCCGCCAAATGGACGTCATAATGACTCCTGACGTAACCCAGGGGATGTATACTGGGCGACACTCGAGCGATCAAACGCCGCGCCGCCTTCGAACCGCGTCCTCCAACCGGCGAACGCGGTTAGGCGGCGCGGGTCAAGTTTTACCTGGCTTTGGACCGGGCCAAGAAAGCAAGCCGATCGAGAGGGTGGCTGGCTGGTCAGAAGACCGTTGAGGCGGTGGCCAAAGTGTTCAAGTGTAGAAGAAGAGGGATAGGAGGAGGAGGAAGATGATGGTAGGGTGAGCGGCAGGACACTGGCCAGAAGGCCTTCCACGCCAACAGCTGATAGAGATCGATAAGGGGATCTGGTAACCTGCAGCCCT
Organism: Stenchaetothrips biformis; assembly: GCA_030522485.1. NCBI lineage: Eukaryota > Metazoa > Arthropoda > Insecta > Thysanoptera > Thripidae > Stenchaetothrips > Stenchaetothrips biformis. The sequence goes on from CM060098.1 coordinate 1,320,453, forward strand.
GCAGCACAAATTAATCGACCAACTGCTCTTCAAGCAGAGTACTCAGAGACGACAGCTTGCAAAGAAAATTCCTCCACTCTCAAAAAAAAAATTGCTCACGGTTGTAAAAATGAACTAAATAAGCAGTGCGCGATTGAAGTCAAACAACTAAGACTAAGTCTCACCCAATTTGAGAGAGTAGTTTGAAGTGGTCGCTTGAGAAGTACTCCTGGGCGCATCGTAAGATAAGGCTTTAATAGGTTTTGGCTCCTACCTTAGACGATTGCCTGTCAACGAAGCTCCTTTCGAATGAAGGCAGCCCCCTTTGCATTAAGTTAATCATCCTATGGACTGCAGCAGGACAAGTTTTTGCCACGATCTCAACCCAGCCAAAACACGCGGATGAAACCGGACTTGAAACAACCTGTTCCCTGCAAGCAATGTTACAGCCCACATTTGAGCCCAGACACCCTGGATTCGATCTCCGCGTCCCTGTGGAGGTCCTGCAGCCCAGCGCACTGCGGAGCAGTGCATCGGTTACGGAAAATGGGAAGAGGAGGAAGGGCAGTGCTGGCGCGCTGGGGCCGACCCGACTGGCGGACACCCGGCCGGGCTAAGCCTGTATATCGACCGCCGGGCCTAGCGGGCCGCCGGACGGGCAAGGCGGGGGCAGAGTCTAGGTCAACGATATCCTACAAGAGCAGCCCAACCACGCCCTTATGAATCCCATTTAGACACGCACGCACAGCAACACGCGAAAACGGCAACCACGCAAAATCCTCCCCTTCGGCAGCGCGGAATTAAAGACTTTCAGTCGAGGCAAAAGTGACTTCCGGGCCAACAATTCTTGCTGCAGAACAACAGGATGACACGGGATTAAAACCGATAGGATAAAATTTGAAGTTTAATTTCTCATTTCAAGGCTCGAATTCATGTCCGTGAACTTGAAGCTCGGCATGATGCTGCCGTACAAATCACCAGTACCAGTAAGTCAACGCGGTGTGCCGGTATCGATGGAACCGTGGCAACATTCAGAAATCGCACCCCGCCACCCCGGACGCACCTGCAGCTCATGTCTGCAGACACACAGACCGACAGGCGACAGACACAAGGAGACAGACGAACGACTGACAGACGACAGACAGACGCGCGATTCGATTCCCGGCACGCGCTTTGAGAAAGCAAGCCAGACCGAGGGCCAGACAATGTGAGGGCTGCCAAGGCCGGCTACACAGTGCTGTGCTGCACAGTGCCACCCAGCCTCGCCCAGCCAGCCGTCAGAAAGTCGAGGAGACAAGCCGCTCCTGCCGGGGAGCTCTGCCGGTGCGCTGCGCCGCCACGCGTGCGTGGTGCAGGCAAACACACGGGCCTACACCAAACACCGTCACCGCTACGCAACGCAAGCCATTTACTCAGAGTCACCCGACTTGGAGAACTCGCCGAGAATGGGACACAGGGCCTGGCCAAGCACAGAGCGAGGCTCCGCGCTCTGCACTGGAAGAAATAAGTTCTTCATCCGAGAGCATTTCCATCACATTGATGGAGTTCTCTTGATGAAACAATCTATCGATGCGAGTCAAATGCTCCCGAATTAAGAACTCTTTTTTCTTTTCCTTTTTCAGTGCGCTCGTCCATCAACATCGGTGTTAGCGATCTGGTCAGCTAATTCAGCTTCAGCTACCTCAGCTGTGCGGGCCGGGGGGTGGGCCCCGCGTCATGCCATCTCGGTGGCAGTGTTCCCAAGTCAGACAGGCTGACGGACGAACAGACAGACAGGCTGACGGACAAGCAGACAGACAGATGGACGGGCCGACACGCGGCCGCCCAGGCAAAGGAGCCTGGTGCCGCCGCATTGGCAACCCCAACCCCGGCCACCGCTGCCGCACCTAGAGGTGCCTAGCGCCGCCCAGCGCCCCGGCCGCTTGGCTCGAGTCTGCAGCTCGGCCGCGTGGCCCTAGCCGCCCGCCTGCCGCCCGCCTGCCGCCCGCCTGCCACCCGAGCCGAGCCACAGCCGCCCGAGCGCGGACGGCCAGGCTGCCGGTGCTCGATTCGCGTCCACGCAGCGTTTCACCGTGTCGTCGGCGGGGTTCAGTTCAAGCCGGTTTGTTTCGGTTTGGTTCAAATGCCGTGCCCCCCACCCTTGCCACCTTGATGACTCGCTGCTATTGTTTCGCCCGGCGTCAGGGTTGCGTTAGCCGAGCGGCCTGCGCTCGCGAGTGCGGGGCTAAAGGACGCGGGTTCGAGGACCGGTCACCTATCATCGCCCGCGGAGAGGGGACAAAACCACGTCCTGTTTCGTTGCTACGGATAAAATACTCCTAGCGCAGGAGTGCGTACGTTGTCAACTTGCGCCCCTCGGAGTCGATTTATTGTTTGTCAAATCACCACGGTCCCCGAAACTCCCACTTCATGAAATGACACAGAAGCGTTCGTCACAAACTTCGCTGCTTTTCACGGCAAAGGAAAATGAGGGACACGGAATCCTTTCCACGAAATTATGCCGGTCTGTTTAGTTAACAAGCAGGCTCTGAGACCGTACACCGCGCACACACACACGGACACACACACGAGACCTGTTGCGCTGTCACAGTCAAGTTTCTGCTCTGACAACGAAATGTTGACAACCGTTGGCAGTTCATTCCACCGGAATGCGCTCGCCTCCCATTGTCACCGCAGAGTGTCGCTGTCGCAGCTCTGACACGCGGTGTCTCGCACGATCTAACAGGGAGACATACTTTTGAAAAGAGTCCTGTCTGCGCGGTGTGTGCCGTACTACCAGCCGTGCACACACATCTAGGAAGACGCTGCTTGCCTCGCAAAGATAGCAGGAGCCTTTCTGCCTTTTGACAGGTGCGGGGCTAGGTACCGCGTAAGTGGATACACATACAGAGTGTGATGTGTGTTTTGCAACCGCCGTCGGCATATGTCTGCTCCATGTGAAATATCTATCCCCAAAAAGACCCAAACACCTTCACTGTGCTCCCCGTCTGTCTGTCTGATCGTATCGCTTTCGCTCTAAAGGTAAGCCCTGCTTATTGCGAATTCACCATACCGCAATGAACTTTTACGTTTTCATCATTTCGCAATACCGTTCCGCACACAAACACACACAAACATACACATACATAACATGTAACGTCTCTGGAAAGTTGGAAACAACGCGACATGGCGATCTGTTTAAAACAATAGGGAGCTCTTAGTACAATAAAATATTTAGTTCTCTGATGAGAGAATAAAATTTCAATCTGCTCTCTGACCGTGTATGTGCGAGCAGTGTGTGAGCGCGAGTCTTCCTGTACGTATGACGCGGTCCACCTGGGGGCTGTGCGGGGTGGGGGTGAAAAAATGACGGGGCTACTCTGCTACCGGCCGGGCCACCGCCTGCTGAGGTGACGTCAGGAGAGCCAAAACTGCTGCTGCTGCTGCATTCAGTCGTCTGGTCACGGCCAGGCCACCCTCACACCAGTCCAATAATTGACGACATTTTAGCTGCTTTGAGCTCCATTAGGCAACTGCCATGAAGGCGGGCACACAAAAAGGACGACGCGGCATACAACTTTTTGTGTTTCCAATTTCCACTCTCCCGTCAGAGAGCGCGAACACACGCACACACACGTACACGCATAAACGCACATAGATCTACACACACACCAACACACACATACATAAAAGCACGCGCGCTCCACCATACTAATCTATATTGAGGCATCCGCTAAAAATAGCGGGCTCTCCGCCAGTGCGTGGGACAGAGAGAGAGAGAGGCGATCGGGAGAGAGAGAGAGGGGCGCTCTGTCGTCATGGACTGTACAGTGGGCCGGGCGGTGAGCCGCGCTGCATCGTGCTGCTATCGCCCATTATCGCCATCACGTGAAAAAATAAAACAGCAAAAACTAAAAACAATAAAAAAATAAGAAAGCCGCAAACTGGAAAAAAATAAATATTTGAGTAGTTACTGTCATGGCAAGACCTTTCCGTGCCCGGACAACCATTTTTTTCTGTTTTTTTTTTTTAAATTACCAAAGCCTTTTACTTAAGTTTCAAATTTTGATTATTTTTTTTAAAAGGCGTATAGTTAACATTATTATTAATAATGAACGATGCTACACGTGGGGAACCCCCACCCCCTTACACAAACACGCGCACACACACACACACACACACACACGCGCAGTCACGCGCGCGTACACACACAAACACGCACACACCCATATATTGTGACACGAATACGAGCTGCACCAGGTGGCCGACAAGTAAATAATCGAACCGAAACGCGTTGGTCCTCGGACAGCGGCGCACAGTGGGCCAGGAGACCGGCGGCCCAGGCTGCCCCCAGCGCCGAGGGTGCGTGACCGATAGAGCTTCATTAATGCTGCTATCTCTATCGCCGCGTGCCTCCACCGCACGCCCTTCTCTGCATACATTTGTGCCAATCGATCCAACAAAGAAGAGGGGCGCCGAGCGGATTTTTTTCCCCCCTGTCTCCCTTTCTGACAGCGCCCTCGCCGCCGGGGCAGCCAGGCGCGGGCTAGGGTTGCATGCAGCTGGTCTTATCCGAGGCAACTCTACAGGTCAGACAAGTCTTAACAGCCTGAACGCCGCTCGGCGAGGACGAACGACTTGATAAGGTCTTCGCGAGCCTCTGGATGCCTGGAGCGCCTGGTCTTGGGGACCAAGGGACAGGCCGACGCGGCGTCCGGCCCCGCCACCGGAGCAGGGACCTGGCCGTCGAACGCCCCGCCCGGGCCGCGCTGGTCGGCGCCGCCGGCGGGCCGGACCGGGCCGCGGGTCCAGGCCGCGGCCTGCAGGCCTGCACTGGGGCCTACCCCACTAAGTAAACATGTGCAGCGAATCATTGGTGCCATAGGTGTGGCGGCGGGGTGGGGTGGGGGTGCAGGGCAAAGGAGGGGAGATGACGTCACAGGTATTTAAAGCGAGCACCGCCGCTGCTCAGCACAAAGCCCAAGGGGTGGGGAGCGAGAGAGACGCAGAGAGCGGGCGGCGCGAGCTAGCCAGACAAAACGAAAATACCACAGAGGAATAGCTGGCGTCCGTCCTAGCCGCTCGCCGGCATGGCGTGGCGTGGCGCGGCGCGGCGTAGCGCAGACACCCCTCCCCCTACCCCAGAGCGGCGCTCACCCCCAACCCCGTTCACCGGTCGGGTGGGGGCGGAGCGGGGTAGGGGTGGGGGTGGGGGCGGCACACCTTCGAGCCGCCCTAGGTGAGACAGGTGACGATTTGAGGGCGGCCTGCATGCCTGCACGCGAAGGGCCCAAGGACCCGCGGGCCCAAGGGCGTGCTGGACGGCCCTGGGAGCCCTCGGGGGGTCTGGGGGCCCCCGCAGTGCCTACCCTCACGGGCCGGGCCGACGGCAGGCCGAGGGCTGCGAGGGCCGGGCTGGGCTGAGTCAAGCTGGCGCTTAAAATAGGCCTTTTAAGCGAGGGCCCGCGTCGGGCGCGGCGGCGCGACGCTGCTGCTGTACTCACCCTGTGGTCGGCCACTTGCCCCCCGACGTGCTTCGAAACAGGTATATCCAAAGGCGCAGGGGCAGCGACGCTCCCCCGTCGATCAATGTATTCAAACACGAAAAAAAAACACTACTAACGGAGGGAAAAAAAAGGAAAACACTAAAATATTGGGTGTCCGCGCCGCCAGCAGCTTGCGGATTGTCCACCAGGGGAAATTCAATTCGACTCCATTCAGCACCCCACCCCACAGCACTTCACTCCGCCCTGTCTGGGTCCCGCACTGCAGCACGCCTAGCACGCCGCCTCCCACGACCACTGCCGCTGACACACTGAATGCCGCTCGGCCCAGCTCGGCCCGCGCTTCGGGCCCGCTCGGCTCGGCTGGGGCGCTCGGCTCCGCTCGGCTCGGCTCGGCTCGGCCGGGGACTGGCTGTGGCTGGCGGCTCGGCTCGGCTCCGTTCGGCCCTAGCCGCTGCAGGGCGCCAAGCACAGGCCCTGTGCCACAGGGACGGTCCAAGCGGCGGGGTGGCCTTCCCTCCCCCTCCCCTCTCCCCACGCGCGGGCAGCCGTTTCCCGGAATCCTGGAATCATCGCAACAGTGCACTCACTATAACGCGCCCTCCACCTCGTTTTACCATTTACAAAATGGGTTGTATTTGCGCCCTATTCACACTAAAACTGTCTCTTTTTCCGAAGGGTTTTCCACACGCGGGCCACGCTCTCTGAGACCAAGTCCCTATTCGTGCAGCAACGACATCTCCGGACAGCCTATTCGGCCGAGAAAAGTTTTCGTATATTCAGACCATCCATAATTCGACATAAAAACATCCTCGCGCGTGGAGTGGCAGCTTGGCGGCTGCGGCCGGCACGTGGCCCCGCCCCATCTTATAGTGACCTTGAACTTCCCCCAACACGCTTAGCGCCGCGAGGACTCATCAAAAACTCCCCATCGAGCCGCAAATAAGGCGAGGGCCCACTTCCGCGAGCCGCGGCCCGCGGCGCGCCCGGCGAGCCGCGAGCCCGGGTTCGAATCCCGGCGGCGCGGCCACTTTTTCCTTTTCATTTCGGAGCCTCACGGCGGAGCACCTCAGCGGCCAATCAGGATGTGGAGCTCTGAAGCGCCAGCGCGTCCAAGGCCAACCCGAGGCTTGACCCCACCCCGCCCCGCCCCGCCCCGCCCCGCCCCGCCGCACCCCCACCCCCCACTGCTCAAGGCCACTGTACGGTCGCTGTTGGGGCCAAGCCACAGTCCGACCGCACCGCCCCCTCTTTTTCGGGGGGCGGTGACAGACATATCGCGGAGTACAAACGAGGTGCGGCAAAGGCAGGCCATAGTTTCGTGTCGTGTCGCGTCACGTTGTCGCGACACGCCCTTCACGTCCGTGACGTTTCTTGCGACGCGCGACGTGACGCGGAGCGCGGTGGGGTTGGTGGGTGGGTGCCACGTCCAGTTTGCGACGTGTTTCAGGAAAATACGAGGCGCTCGCGCTGATCCTGGAATTTAAGTTAGCCGCGTTGGGCGCCGTTTTCAGAGCGAAAATGTGTCCGCGTTCGAGGTTCAGAAATGGGTGTCATTTTTCGGGTCACCGCAGGAGGGTGCGTTGTGACTCAGACAGGGCGGGCAAATTTGATGGAGAACGGAGGGACACGTGGTGGCATACACATCCACACACACACACACACATCGACAGACAGACAGATAGACACACACACCTACTGACACACGTGCGCGCCCATACTAACACACTGACAGAGACACACACACACACACACAGACACACTTGGGAATACACATTCACTCATTTACGCACGTGTGCAGAACGCCCACGCCCTCACACACGCGTGCGGGCTGCAGCCCCGCCGCCTGAAACACAACGCCAGCCATTCGTGTATTATTCGACGCCGAGCCAAGCAAGCGAAGCAAGAACGCTGCCGGTATCGTGTTTGCGCGCTGTCTGCACACAACGCCGTGCCGTGTGGCCGCTTTCCATTTCGCCGGCCGTTTTATTGTTTTATTGCCTTTATTAGTAAACAAGGTGTGCAAACTATGAGTGTGGCGGAGTGTCGAGCGAACGACCCCGTCGACCCCGCACGACGCGCCGCACAGTGGGCCGCAGCCGGCCAAAAAGAGCAATCCATTGGTGGGGTCACTCGTTTAGTTCGAGTCCGTGCAGCGACTCTGAAGCTCGAAACGCGTCGAGAGTTTTGGCCTCCTGCGCCGGGCCCAGTGTGCGCCGGGCCCAGTGTGCGCCACACTCAGACGCAAGTCCAGCAGGAGTGACGGATCGATGCCGGGGATGATGGCGCGCCTTTATTACTGTATTTCGGCCAGCTGTTTATTGATGCGTCTGGGGCGGGACCGCGGGCCCGGCTTCACTCCCCGACGTCCTCCTCCAACGCCGAACCCTTCCGAGCGGCGCTCTCGTTGGGGCTACCCCGTGTACTTCTTCTCGATGAGAGAAAAATCCGCGGTGCCTCCGCGCGCCCCCCGCTGCCACGCTTGTTGAGCGGATGAAATATGAAAAAATGTGGAGGGGGAGGGAAGAGAGGGTCGAAACGCATTTGGTAAAAAGCCAGAATCGGGAGAACGCATCCCCGCGACGCTCCGGCCGGCCTTGGTGGGGCCCGGCCCACAGTGGGCCAGAGGACCGGCGCAGGCGGCCAAAATTCTGGACGCGTTTTGAGCTCCAGAGTCGCTAAATGGGACTCAAACCGAACGTGTGACCCCACCAATGAATTCCTCGTTTGGAGAGAAATCCATTGTCGGGGTCACACGTTCGGTTCGAGTCCTGTTAGTGACTCTGGAGCTCGAAACGCGTCTAGTGTTTGGCCGCCTGCTCCGGTCCTCTGGCGCACTGTGCGGTCGGGTTCGCCATCATGGTCATCATTCCGCAGCAGCCCGGGCAAAAACAGTCCCGGCCCGGGCGCTGGAGGAGGCGGCGGGCGGCAAGAAGGACTCCGGCCAGCGGCGTACATTGCCGGGAGACGGGTCGAGCGGCCGGAGGGCAGGCAGCGTGGGCGGTGCGGCGTGCGGCGTGCGCCACGTTGCCTACCGCCCAGGCGGCCGCTCGGACACGTCGGACGGCGTGGCCGCGGAGCCCCGAGGCGACAGGTGGATCGGCCAGGCTCACTCCGACTCCTTAAAATTTTATAAACTGCCCTTGCGAAGCTGTCACCTGGAAAGCAGGAGTGGGAGGGGGCGCCGTGCCCCCGGGTTCGCGATGTCCCGCCCTCTGACCGCGATCCTCTGCGACTTCCGGCGGGGCGCCTTTTCGAACAGTGCCGCGCGTCGTCCGGCCGTTTGAATGTCACTCGGGCTGGAGGGCTCTTGGAGAGGGGCGGGGTGGGGTATGTACTCGCGCTGTGTGTGCACAACAAACCCACCTGCCCTTCCGACACCCCCTGGCCCGTCCCGGCGCCCGTCCCGGCCCTACCCTTGGGGCAGCCACGCCACGCCCAAACGGGGGCCGTCCTTGAGTCCGCATGGAGGCTTGCCGGGCCATTTAGTGCGACTCGTTTTCAGAATGCTGTTTTCACTGTTATATTTTCTTGAGCATTTTTTTTTTTCGGCGGCGCGGCGCTGTGGATTGCCGCCGGGTCCTTGCTCGTCTCGGATGGCCTGTTGGACCGCGGGAAAAAAGAAGGAAAAGGGAGAGCGTGTACATCTTTGGCGGTCCTCGGCCTCCTCGGCCCCCTTGGGCTGCCGAGGGCCCTCGCCGGCCTTTAGGGCTCGATGAAGGGCCCTCGAGTGTGCTTTTGGCGCCGCATTTCGGAGCCCCAGTGGGACCGCTCGAGGGCGTCGGGGCGTCGGGGGCAGGGCAGGCCAGGGCGGGGCATGGGTGCCGAGCCCTTTGCGAAGTAGGATGTAGGTCGCAAACCCTACCAGGAGAGTGGGATGGGGAGAGGGGGGGGGGATGACTCGTCGTGAGCAGGCACTTGGTTGCTGCAACGTGTCTGCGCTGCGTTCCCGGTTCAGGTTGTTCAGCGGGTTGGGCGGGCGGCCTGGGCCGGCCTGCTGGGCCGTGCCGCTGCCGCAGTGCCGCCCGCCGTGCCGCAGTAAGCCCCCCTCCCCCTCCACGCCCCCCACCACCCCCCACCACCCCCCACCACCGCGCCGCTGTACCCCCCTGGTCGATAGCAGCCAGCCCCCTCCTAAGTGCAGCCTCACCCCCCGTCCTTCAACGGCCCCCTCCATGCTGAGCCTCCATGTACGATCGTCCTGTGTGCCTTGGTGTACTCCGGGGCTGTCAGGGCCGCACGCATTCGCACCGACGGGATGCTCGCGCCGCCCGTGCCGTGCGGGCTGCCAGCTCGCCAGGCCGCCAGGCTGCCGCCCCGCCAACCGGCGTCACTCACTTGTGAAAGCGAAAAGAGAAATCGCTCGCGAAATGCGGAATGTAGAGTCCATGGTGCGGACGCCATTATGAATTTCGCGTGCAGTGCAGATCATTTCCGCCCGCCTCGAAACCTTTCAAGGCCTGAGACCTGGTCAGCGATGCTGCTGCTGCAGGATGGTGCAAGACATTCGAGAACGGAGAAGGAAAATGGCATCACAGTGACAAAAGAGATCAGCCCCGTTCAATTTTCACAACTCTTTTGCCAACTTTAAATTGATTCTTCATAGCAGCACGACGCTGGTTGTTCCCAGGGCTGCGTGGACGGCTTTCAGTTCTCGTCCGGCTAGAGAGCGCTTTCTCGAGGCCGAACGACTCAGTCGCGATGCCTGAAACGGGAGAGTTGAACTGCCAATGCCAATACGGTAACCGGATCGCGAGTAAGCTTGGAGGCAGTGAGGCGCGCCGAGAGGCAAGGCTCACGACGAGGCACACGCACTCACAAGGGAACAATGCCCCATTTTACTTTTCAGATGCCTCTTTTTTTTTTTTTTTTTTCCAAAGTCTGTCACCACATTTACCACAGTTACTACACAAAACAATTGAGGCTTGGAATCATTTGTCTTGCAGGGTCCCCCACTCGACGAACACAAACATGGCGTGTCCAGCGTGTCGCAAAAAAAAACTAACACACACACACACACACACACACACACACACACGCACACACGCACACACACGAAACCATTCAAATTTTGAGCGCGCAATGCCATCACGGAGGAGGGACGTATAGAAAAACCTTGGCAAAAATAAATGAAGGGGTGAAAAACGGAGACTCCTCCCCGACTCACAACATCGGACTGATGATAGTATATGATGGATTGATGGATGGTCGAATTGATTCTGTGAATGATTGATATTTGAATGAGAAGCAGGAGCTTCCAAGTGGATGGAAGGAGAGGGGAGGAGGGAGGAAGTAGGGGCGGGTGGAGGGGGGGGGCTGCTCCACTTCTGCCGCCTTGAGTGGATGCATTGGCTCTTCCTTTGCAACGCCTTCAAGGAAGCTCAGCGGAAGCATTTTCCTTTCTTCTTTTTCGCCCTCCCTTTATTTTAATTTCTCTCCAACCCTTTATTTTCGCCCCTTCAGTTTTTTGGATTTCTTCCTCTCTCTTGTTTCTCGCTCCTCGTTCCTCTTTGTCTCCTTTGTGTGGTCGGTGTCTTTCCTTGTTCCCGCTGCGGCTGCGGCTAGGCCTGGCCAAAGCTGCCAGGTCTCGGCCAGATCCACTAATAGCGTTTGGACAGGGTCCATTATTTACATGTGTATTAATGGCGTCGTGCAAATAGAATCCCAGAGACACGCGTGGATGCACCGGAACACCGTCAAACCGGAAGTCGCTGCCTAGCCGCGCCATCAGTACCTACATCCCCTTGAACACAGAAGCTGACCCAAAAGACGAGAAAGAGCAGCTTGGGTGTCGAAATAATGGAGTCCAAACGGACACAAACTTTGCAGTTTAGTTATTTTTAATGTGAACAAAATTTTTCTTCAACATGCAAAACAACTGAGGCACCGGCGCCACAATTTCGGTGGATTCGACTCCAAATTTTTGGAGTCTATTTTTTGGACAACGCTTTTCTATGCGGATTGCCCTTGGGGTTGCCTATCCATCAGGGGTTTCCATGAGGGACAGAAAAGGGGCCACTCTGCTGCCCCTGGCCCCTCGCGCACACCGCCGCACACCGCCGCACACCGCGCCCGAGAAAGGGCTGAGGCTGCACACTGCAAAAGGGGAGACGGGAAAGGGCATTGTGGGCTGCAGGGCAGCGCAGGGCAGCCTCGCCGCTGGGGAGGGAATGGAATGTGGGCCCGGGATGGACTGGCCGCAGCCCTTGGGCCAGCGGGCTCTGTCTGTGTCTCTCTCGCACCCCTGCGGGGCCCAACGGACGCCCATGAGCGCGAGAGAGACGGAGCGATCCTTCGGACTCGCCGGGCCGGCTGTGCCTGGCTGTGCCCAACTGCACGCACTTCCTCGCAGAAGGCAGCGCTGCTCGCAGAAGGCGGTGCCGGCCCACTGTGCGACCACGGTGTCGCCCTCCAGCCAAGTTTTTTTTGCCGCTCCATCAGGCAGCGGCTTGTCGGCGGATAATAAGCAAAACCAGCAGCCTCGCGAGGAAGTTTGCGCGCAATCAACTCCCTGGATGACTCGGCGCCACTCCGTCATTCTAACGGCCGACTCGGCGGGAACTCTTCCCTGGGTCGCCCCTCCGCACAGTGGGCCACACAGTGGGCCACACAGTGGGCCACACAGTGGGCCACACAGTGGGCCGCACAGTGGGCCACACAGTGGGCCACACAGTGGGCCACACAGTGGGCCGCACAGTGGGCCACACAGTGGGCCACACAGTGGGCCGCACAGTGGGCCACACAGTGGGCCACACAGTGGGCCACACAGTGGGCCGCACAGTGGGCCAGCACGGCGTGGTGCGCGCGTCGGCGGGGTCCTCGTTGGACTCGGAATAAACGAAGCCTTTCTCGAGTTAATTTATGTTGTTAGAGTATCCACACCAACTGGGCTCGGCCACGTCTCCGACCCCCCCCCCCCCCCCCCGTGCCTCCTCGTGACCCCAGCCAGCTGCGGGCGAGCCCCCCCCCCCTTCCCCTCACCTGGGCCCACCCCTGGGAATCTTTCCCTCCAGCTAAGGTTCCACGAAGAGGGCTCCGGCACTCACCTGTTTTCGACAGTCCTGCACCGGCTTTCTTCTAATTTACGGTGGTCCCTGGCAACTCCTACCCGTGCCGTGGCCGTGCCTTGGCGAGGCGTGGCGTGCCCGGTCGCGTCTGGAATGTTTGACCGCCTCCACGGTCTTCTGCCCACTGTGCATCGCACGGATTAAGGGACGCAACACTTGCACCGCGGAGGGCGTGAGCGGAATATGGAATGCGACGCGGCGATTCGAGGCATCGATCCATCGCCGGCACGGCAGTGTGCACTCCCGAGGAGGTGCACGAGACTCTTGTTTAGTAATCCTTGAGTCGGGCGTTGTCGGTGTAGTGTACACAAAGTACCGGTTATTTCCAGTGTGAGGCGAATTTATTGCCGACATGCCATGGGGTTGTCAACCTTGAGGGCGCTGGGGGGCTGCACGGTGGGGGGGAAACCGACGCGTAGAACGATGAAGCCCGGAGGCCAATTCCCCCACCACACAGTCAGACAACTCGTTTTATTTAGTGTTGGTTTTTCGGACCATGTTGAGACGCGAGGCCCCATGCAAAGGGCGTTTCCTAGTTTCGGCCGCCATGTTTTTCCTTTCCCCAGCCGAGGCGAGACAAGCCAGGTCACGCGGCCACGCCCCGCATCCACGCTAACCAATTCGCTGCAAAGCCTGTGTTACCCAGGTTACCCCCACCGGCCTGCCTTTTACTCTACGCGCCCGACACTGTGTCCTTTACATCGCCACCCTTACACCCAGCCCTGCACGTCACGCCCCGGACACCGCCCAATCCTCGCACCCTTCTACACCTTCACCCTTGGGTTATTATTGAGCCACTTTTGGGGTCAGAAGAATTTCTTACCTTTGAGTGGTGAGAATCAAAATTCTCTCTTTAAACATAATCTGTAATTTGAAAACAAAGTCCGCTTTGAAAAAAGGAAATGGATCGCTTTGTACCGTGCCTTTTCCCTGAACAGTAGTTCGTATGGCTCTCTCAGTTACAAGCTCATGCCCTCGCGCCTTGAATATCACCCATTACCCCTTTAAACTTAACCCATTACGCTGTGCCATGACACCTCACCCCTGACTCCTCGCCCCTGACACCTCACCCCTAACTCCTCGCCCCTAACTCCTCGCCCTTTGAACCTCGCCCCCGACGCAGCGCCCCGCTCGCGCCGCCGGCCAACGGCCGAGGTTGCGTGCATGGCGGACATTATCTCGAGCTTATAGAGTACGTCGTGTAGCGGGGGCTAGCCCTGGCCAAGCCGCCCAGTGGGCCAGAAGACCGGCGGAGGCGGTCAAAACTCTAGGCGCGTTTTGAGGCCCAGAATAGCTAAATGGGATTCGAACCGAACGTGTGACCCCACCAACAGACTGCTCTCCGAACGAGGAGTCCATTGGTGGGGTTCACACGTTCGTTTCGAGTCCTGTTTAGCGACTCTGGAGCTCAAAACGCGTCTAGAATTTTGGCCGCCTGCGCCGGTCTTCTAGCCCTCTGTGCCGGCCTGGCCTAGCCGCGCCACGGCCAGGGTGGGGCCGTAAAGCTCTATTGCGGCAACACCGGCGCCGGTGGCATCGGCCAATGGGCGCCGTGGAAATGATCCAGAGCAGTGACCCCCCGTGGGGCCGCGGACCCGCGCCGGTTAAAAAGGTCATGCATCATCGTTAGCCGCGAGTCACGCGTTTCCAGAGCGCCTAGAGTGGAATCGAACCCGCGGCGCGGCGGTGCCGGAGTGCACTGGTACCGCGCCCGCTAGCCGCGTGTTCGTTCGAAGCGTCGTTCTAACGACAGTGAATACGACTCACACTTGAACCAACGAAGATGAATGTGAATTCGTTGGAAAACAGTGCGAGGCGCTACGCGCTACTCCAGCGAGACGGGCCTGCCATTAGGGGGCCGTGGTGGGACTGGCGGGGCCGCCTTGGCTATTCCATCGTGACGGCTGCTTCGACCGGCGCTACACCCAGCGCGCCCCCGCCGCCCCCGCCGCCGCCGCTCAGTGGGCCCGGGGTCACGGCAAGCCATCCTGCTGTTTATAATTTTTCTCATTTTTCTTACCGCCTGCAGCCGGACTCGTTGGTTTCCGGGAAACGCGCAGGGTCGTTGCTCGTCATAGCATGGCAAGAGAGACTTTCACGCACGCACGCACGCACGCACGCACGCACGCACGCACGGGCGCAAGCACGCACGCACGCAAGTCTCATTTTCGTTGCATCGATTTGTCACTTTGTTGGTGGGTCTGCACCGACCGGGTCAACGGACCTGAAGGCCCGCATGCTCGCCAATAATTCAGCTCGGACCATCAGTGTCCCACTGCTAGATTTTTTTTTTAGATTTTTTAGCAGATGATACGTTCACGTATCAGCGTGCTTGTACTCTCGTGCTGAGCGAGTACCGAGTTTCCGGCTAGCCAGGCAGCAGTTGCCTGCCTCGTTGCCTGACTAGCAAGCGTACAAGAGGCCGAGCGCCTCGCTGGCAAGGCAGCGGCGGCTGGATGGCTAGACTAGAAGATTATATGGGCAGAGGGCGCTCGGCCGCGGCCGCGCCGCGCCGCGCCCCGCACCCAGAGTCCTATAGCTGGCAGACAGCCACCAAGTGGGGTCCGCCCGTTATAGGACTCTACATGCAGCGCGCAGCGCAGCCGGCGCGGCGGTGAGGACCAGCAGCGCAGCCCTCTAGTCTTATTTGGTATCATTTTTCTCGTTGGAACGTGAGGATGCAGAATCCGGCATCCTTTCAACTATTTAACTGATACCCGCAAAAGTTCGCATTGGTACTAGGGCGGAAAGGATGCGCGGCGTCCGTTTACAAGTGGCGCAGTAGTGAGGAAGAGAAAGGTCTCCGCGGCGCAGGGTCAAGTGGACGCCAGGGCCCGGGGCGCGTCTGGGGGCGGCGTCAGTTTCTGTCGGGCCTTCGCACCGCACCGATGGCCGGCCTAGTACTAAAAACCAATTTGACGGGTTTTGAGTATTCACGTGATTGGCCTACATATTGTGCATCCTCGCGTGGAAACAAAGAAAATGATACCAACACAAGTGGTATTGGGGATATCAGTGTACTACCATCGACATTTCGAACATGTTAACAGAACACAATGTCACATTCAGATATCTAAAAGTTATATTAAAATTACATTTTTTTTGTGAATTAAGTGATAAGCAGCCATACATTAAAATAATTTTGTGAATTAAGTAATAAAACAAACATACATTATAATAACATTCGTATCATCTGCTTTCACGTTAGCGTTAGCGTTAACGTTTTTTTTTTTTTTTAAGTTTTGAGCCCCTATTAACCATACTATTTGACGCATGTGATTGAAAATTTGACACAGCATGCTCAAAAGAGAACCAAGTCGAAAAAAACTTCCTCATGAACCGTTTGTGAACAGTTTCGGCTTGCCAGTCGAAGGTTTTAAGCATACACTGAATTTGGGTAAAAAGTGTACAATACAAAAATCACTTTATCTCGAAACGTTTGGAACCGTTTTGTACTCCGGAGGAATCTCCGACGGTTTTCACGTGTGGCGAATGCGATGCGCGCAACGGAACAAGCCTCCGAGGTCGCTATGCTAGATGGCAGCATCATAGCAATGCTTTCGGGCAGAGATGCCCGAAATTACCCCGTTTCACGGTGCGAATTGAACAAGAAAATAGCAATGTCCAATAATCACTGGACAATTTGTGTCACCTGGTGGACTCAAAATTGTATCACCGACGGATGTGCTTCAAATTGCATCATTCATGGGACAAAAAAAGTCCCATGACATTTAGTGTAGAGCCCATTCCAGTCCCTACACTGTGAAAACAAGCGTGGCGAATCAACACTTGAAATGCGGATGCGGAGGTGTGGGTATTTTAAGTGTCCACACTTGGAAGTCTGCAGCCTCCTTTCTTGCAGTGTACAGTTCTCCACGTTTGCACCATGCAAAGAGATAAAGGGCTCGGTGTTGAAGTGAGAAGACTTGCCACACTTACAAGTGTGAAGACGAGTATCTGTGAACGAGGTTGATAACGTTTGATTTGATGCATCCTTCAACAGGCCAATCAGAGCGAGTATAACATGTTCGCAGACAACGAGACGCACGTGTTCGAGGTTCAAAAGCGCCCCTCTGAACTTGTGCTGTGGGTCAAGGGCAAGTACAGCGACGTGACAAGACTGGCGGTTCCAGCGAGTGGCAGGCGGTTTTTTGTGCGGCCAGCGGAAAGGCCTTCCCGCATGCCAGTCAAGATCGTATCAGAGTCATCTTCGTTGACTTTCTCCTGGTCTGATATGGGTAAGACTTTTCGAAATTGCTATATAAACACGAATTTACAATGTACTTTTATTTTTGTGCATAGCGTTTGCACGAAATTAAATATGCGCGTGAAATGCGCGCATTGTACGCAACAAAGCACATTTTCGTGCTTAGTTACGCACAACTTCGTGCATTTTGAAACGCATGCTCAATTTTGCGCAAATCTTGGTCAAAAAAATTAAATGGCAATTTAATGTGAAGGAATGGCTTTTTAGGATGCACATACGGAACACAGTGCCGAAGGGAAATCGAAAAGCGTACATTGTATGCTCCAGCTGGAGCATGCCTGCAAGCACGCTTTAGCAAGCGCATGCCTGCCAACACTGCTAATCCAAGTGTGGACCAGGTCCACGCCAGGTAGCGTGGACCACGATGGTCCACGCTAGGAAACGTGGACCACGATAGGTCTACGCTAGGAAACGTGGACCAAGTGTGGTCCACGAAGTGTGGACCTTGGTGGACCTTGGTCTACACTTGGATTAGCAGAGAAGCATACCAAAAAGTGCAAACCTGCCATGTACACGCTTACTGGAGCTGACAACTCACAATCCCGTATGCACTAGATGTATGCTCCAGTTAGCGTGATTATGGCAGGTGTGCACTTTCTAGTGCATGCTTGGCAGGCATGCGCTAGCTGGAGCATACAATGTACGCTTTTCGATTTGTAGAGCCGTTCAAGTGAGCTCAGCTCAACTGCTGCACTGGGTTTCAAAGAATGTGATGTCATGTTCGTTCAAATGTGAATTTTGTCACGTTTGAGTGAATATGTCCCAATTGGTTGAATGTTGATCCACCGTTAAAGCGAATTGTTCCACCTTCCACTATCCCTTACCTTTGGAAAAACTGTTGCCACCGTGGAATCATTATAACATCACGATGATTTTGGGTAGTGTACAAAGATTCTTCAAGATTCATTGAATATTCACGAGAGTCTTTGTAAACTCTCGAAGATTCTTCGTAAGTGTACACGAACACAGAACCTACCCTAGTGAATTTACGAGGGAACCTTCAGCAATTTTTTATCTAAAGAGATCTTCCTTTGTAATTCCCACCTTTTATCTTCTGTCGCCCAGCTCATAGAAAGAAGTTAACATTTTTCCCGAGAATCTCGTTCATTTTATATCAACCGTATCCTCGGTTTTTTATTTGTTGCAGTTTATTGTGACTCAACGCAGTTCAAATGTATGGATGGGCCATGTGTCAAGCTTCTGGATCGGTGCTCTGGGACAAAGGAGTGTGAGGACGGATCCGATGAATTCCTTTGCGACCAAAGTAAGTGCGTTCGTTTTGTAGGGTCGTTGTAAACAATAAACACTACACATGCAAATGTATTCAGCAATGCTGCGTAGAGTGAACTCAAATAGGAAGTACGGAGAACACTTACTGTCAGCTGTGTTGCCAATTCGGGCAAATCCTGTCAAAAAATGGGAGAGTACCACACATACGTCGTTCAGTGTATGGAGTTCCCCTCTGGTACAAAAGGCTTAACCTAAGATGTAAATCGCGCGAACACGTCTTGTCTATTTCCCTAAATTTGTGTTTTTGGATCCAGCACATTCAGCTTGTTTTGACCAGTTTCTCATTCCAGAATTAACTTCTGTACGCTAGCACACTACTACTTTATTCTTAAGTAACCCTCTCCCTGCTGTGAATATGGCCATATACCCCCCTTTCCCCCCCCCAAAAAAAAAAATTAAAAAAATGGCAGTGCAGTACTGGGCAACAGCTTATTAGAATGATAACACACTAAATGACACGGGACTTTTTTTTCCCCATGAACTATGCAATTTTAAGCACATCCGTCGGTGATACAATTTTGTGCCCACAAGGTGATACAAATTGTACAATGAAATAGCAAATTGCAATCACGAGACAATGTGTGTCACCTGGTGGATACAAAATTGTACCACGGATGGATGTGCTTAATATTGCATCATTCGGGGGACAAAAAAGGCCCATGATATTTAGTATGAAGGTACCGTAGAACAGGGTAAAAGAAGACAAATTTCGAGGTTTTATGTGAATTTCCTTTTTTCAATTTCAGTTTGAGGTGGTGAGGTGTTTATCACATGTTCTTTGACCCTTTGGCTAAACTCCCACCAAATTTCAGATTTTTACGTTCAGTGGGGACCTCTCAATAACCCTCGTACTGTCGTCACACATTTCCCTGCAATGTGGGGTAATATGAGACCATAAAAGGAAAATGGCAAAGAAGTCAGGAAAATTGGCTCATTTAGGCAGCTTTGGAGCTTTAAAATGTCTTTTCATTCCGTTTGAAGATGATTGGGAACTATAATGAAGAAGAAGAAGAAGGTTTCCGGGGAGGTTTTTATTAACTTTAGGCAACTTGTAAAAATTTAGAGGTTTTTCATTTGGTTCTAAATCACCTTTGCGAGTTTCTGTTTGCCTTCACGCGTCCCTCGTGAGCTGCCAAGGCGTCCTTGATAGGGAAAAACAAGCAGGGTAGTCTTTCGAGCGACCGCAAGGGAGCAGTGGAACAAAAACCGAAAAAAAAAATGGAACTTTGTTTTGATTTTCCTTCATGTCTCAGATAACCCCGTTCTACGGTAATATAGCACTTCAACCAATACACGTGCTTAATGTTTCTTTGTCAACACAGTCCCTGAAACGAACATTTCGGTCGGAGACATCTTGACGGTCAGGATGAAGTACAAGAATGAATCGGGTGGCGTGGGGTTCCTGCTGTGTGACTTCAACACGTGCAGCAAAATTCACGTGGACGGCTCTGCACCGAACGGTGCGCTATCCTTCACAACATACACTGGCTGCAACTCAGTTGGCGGGAACCTCTGCACGATGGCTCGCTCGGTGAGTAGAGGCATGTTAACCTGCAAAGTGATTGATTTCCTTTGCGTTTTGCCAGAGTTTAGTTCCTCTTTTAAAACACTCGGGCATACGTCGGGAACTCTGTCTGAAGGTCCGGAAGTTCAGAATTTTAAGGGTCAGTAAAGTAGACAAGACGACTAAAGAAAATTTTCTCATTTTGACTATTAACCTCAACAAGTGGATTCGGGCTTTTCGGTTATAAGTAAGCATCTAAAAGCCGTTTCAATAAAAGCGAACAAACAAAAAGTGTTCAAAACTTTGCATGTGAGATATACATTTGCTGAAAATAAATATTTGGGTACACTGTTAAAAAAAATATGAAAATTCAGACCGATTTCGTCTTACTTTGTGGTCTGAATCGCAAATTAATAAAATGAAACGAATATTCAGACCAACTGTCTGAAAAATGTGACTTGCTGTCAGAAATTTGGATTCAGACTGGCAAGTCTGAAAATTTACAGCGGCGAATATCAAGTTTCGTACCGGTGGACTGAAATATTGTACTTTGTTGTCCGAAATCTAAATTCAGACTTGTGAAGTCGGAAAACAGGCCAAAAATCACCATTAACCTTAAACATTTTGCGGTATTCTTAAAAATAAAGAATATACTATTGTTTTATTTCAAATAATACTTTCGTTTATTGTAGTACGAGCAAAGAGAGTGTTTCAGAGCTCCAAAACGGATACATTTTGCTATAGCCGCTAGGTGGCGCTAGTGTCGCATTATTGAAATCTTGGAGTTAAAATTGCCTCTGCAGCCAAAATGAGGTGAACATTTAGTTAAAAACCTATTTCAAGTCATTATCTGAGATGGCATGAGTGTACTACAGCAAGATTGATTTGAATAAGTAGAGTATTCGCCAAATAACAGAGAATACAACTTCGCTCTCGCGCATGCCCACGGGTCGACGTGTGGTTGGGTTCGGGTCGATCTCTCTTCAGTTAGTGCAATTGCGAAACGGTCGCTTCTTGCAACTTGCAGCAGTTGGCTTCATTTTTGAGTTCACATCCTCGTCCGTAGGAACAAAATACGTTGACACTATAAATATTTCACTCTATGGAGTAGGTAATATAAGTGAGACTATCTCTGTTATTTCTGTTTCGGACAACAAAGTCTGATAAGTAAGACCGATAGGTACGATTTTTTATACAATAAATTGATCTGAATATTTATAATTACGTTGTCTGAATTTTAAGACCTTGTAGTATGAAAGTTTTAGTATGAAAATTCATACTGCAAGTAAGTAAATCGGCTTCTTACAAAAAAAAACGTTAACGCTAACGCTAACGTGAAAGCAGATGATACTAATGAGAATGTTTATGGTAATGCATGGTTGTTTACCATGCGAGAGAGACAGAGCGACAAAAACGACTATCGGAATCAGTCTGCTGCGGCTGCGCGCCAGCGATGGTTCAAAGCAGCGTAACCGGGTGATCTCACGCTAGGTGCCAAGGGAAAATTTCGACTTTTGAGAATTTCACTGGTGCATTACAAAAAACGGGCGAAGACGATTAAAACGATATACAGGTTGTGTATGTGTAAAATGCATCGTTCGACCGCTAGAAGCGAATAGAGACGAAAAACAGCAAAATCCGACTTGAGAATTTCGAGTTTTGAGAATTTAACTGGTGCATTACAAAGAACGGGCGAAGACGATTAAAACGATATAGAGGTTGTATATGTGTAAAATGCATCGTTCGACCGCTAGAAGCGAAAAACCGCAAAATGCTGGCGACGCCGCGGCAGGCTCCGCCTGTGTGTGTAGAGAAGAGTATGGATGCGGGGTGGGGGGGGGGGGGGGGGGGGCTTGGGGCTGAGGACCGAGGCGGATGCTCCTAGCCTGCTCAAGTGCTCAGCGCTGTTTATCGCTGCCCCGGGTCGGGTGGTCGGTATACGATGCCGGTGCCCCTGCCACAACTGCTACTCGCTACAACTGACTTCTCGCTACAACTGCTACCGCAACGTGCCAATGCAACGTGCAACTGCAACATTTGCAACTGATTTGGTACATTTAATTGCTAAACTGTCGAGAGTCAAAGCTAGCTGATTAACATCATCTGCTAAAAATATGAATTTTCAGTAAAAATTTTTAACAGTGTAGGCAAAGCACCTTAATGTGGATAACAATTGACTAAAACACGAAGAAAATCGGGAGGGGTCGATGTTTCGTTATGTTCTTTAATGACCCACACGATTCTTTTCAACCTGAACCTGTTTCTCACACGCTTCGAAGGAAGAGCGTGGTTTGCTCAGTAAATGCGTTAATCTGTGTAGAATGCTTCTTGCATTGCACTGTGACAGTGACTTACATGTCGTTCCCCCAGGACCACCCCGCCGAATGGACCGGGTTTCCGACGAGTGATCTAACGTTCGAGGTGCAAAGGCGGCCGTCCGAGCTGGCCGTCTGGCTGGAGAACCACGCCGACAGGAAAGTGACGGTGCCGGTGTGGCGAGGCAGTGACCGCCTCCGAGTCAGGCCTCACTTTTGGAGGTCTGAAATGACCGTAGATTTCGACGGTAAGCAACTCTCAGGGACGGACTGGGCCGGGCGGGTGGCGGCGTCGCCGGCTGGGCCCTTAAGCCAGAGGCGCCCTAAGCCGGCTCCCTAATGGGAAACATCACTCCAAATCGATCTAAGAATTCATTTTTTTTATTCTTCTAAAAAATAATTCGTTCTTTTCTGCGTCACATGCTGCACTCTGAAAACCTTACACACTATTTAAGCCTTACAAAGCAAGGTGGCTTCATATAACAAAGTATTTTGAGCATACGTAAGCTCACAAAGAAAATAGTTCGTAACTAACGTATTTTTTCTTTGTATAACAAAGTTAATTAGTTTGTATTATGTATGCTCAAAATACTTAGTAGGTTTTATGCGTGTGAAAACCGCATGTTTCAAGTACAGAAATTGTGACTTCAGGTGCCTGCGAGCTAAACTGATAGGCCGTTTCTCCAACTTCAACCACGTTTTTCTCTGAATTACAAAAAAGGTGTACGTCATAGCGTGTCTTGTCTTGTCGTAATAGGGTGGCGTTAATACTCAACTTGGACTGCGGCGCTCCCTGCTTGCCTTCGGCAAGCTATTTCAAGATTTGTTGAGGAAATGAGTAGTGCACCACGTGATAAAGGGCTGAACAAGATTGTGTTAGAAAATTCGGATCGAGTTAGCCCCAACGTGGTTAAAACTTTGGTCGGGGGTCGAAATTTTTTCTATTTTCGTCATCAGCACCTTTGAAAACATACGAAACTATGCAAAAATATATTTAAAATGCGCATTTTAATCATATTTTTACATAGTTACGCGTAAAATTACTAATAAGTTGCACTATTTCTACCGTTTTTAAAGTGTTTTTTCGTTGTCACGACTAAATGATTTCAGATAGGAAGCTAAATTTTGGCGTGTGGCGACCCAAGGACATACAACCCTGCAAAATCTCGCCCCGATCGGCCGAGCCGTTTAGGAGGGGTAGGGCGGAAACACAGACAGACCGACAGACAGACAGGAAACCTGCTTTACCCGGGCTCCGTACTGTGAAAAATGTTTGTAGTCGAATTCCTAAACATGCATAAGAAACAATTCACATATGCATGTATGGGAATATTACCACACACTTGTATGGCAATTTTCCTTTACATCGGTGGGGCATTATGACTATGCGTGTAGAGGCGTTTTCCAACTGCCGTGCAGGATTTTTCCTATACATCGGTAAAGCAGGATTGCTACGCGTGTACAGGAATTCTCAGATCAAGGAAAAAAAAGATGCACATTGAGCAGGCCACAAGACGTTGATGACCGTAGCAGATATTTAACTCGACGGCGAAGTCCTTGCCGTTGTATTTTGTATCATAATATCTTCGTGGTATGAGAGCCGGTGTGCCGACTTCCTTAAGTCCGCCCTAACCGACTGACCTCTTCGAGTGAAGGACCCGTATGGAAAAAAAGGTCTGCGAATGCATTGCTTTTTGTCGGCTTAGTCGGATCGTTCGCGCACCGTTTTCAGCTAGAGCGCGGCCAAAACGCAATCTAGACGCAGTTAACTCTAAGACGGAACGCGGACAGGGGCCAGACAGGATTCGGACTTGGGCCCGCAGTCCGTCCGCGGGCAAAAGTCAGACCGAAAGCAGCGTGTTCGCAGACAGGGCGCGGACGATCCGCCGACAGTACGCAGACCGTCCGCAGACAAAAAGGTACCTCACTTGGTCTGCGGACTGTCTGCAGACTGTCTCGAGCCGGAGGTCGGGTCGGCACAGCTACGTCACAGCTCGCCTCCAGGTCGTCTACGAAACGTTTGCGGAACGTCTGGGGAACGACTGCGAATCGTCGGGCATCAAACAACAACATCAAAACAAATGTCTCGGCCAGGGTGATTCGAACCCGCACACAGCGGAGTTTAAGTTCGAGACGCTATCCACTTGGCCAGAGTGGGACATCTGAGTGGAGAGATGCGAGGCCTAGTCCGACGCGGCCTCAAGTTTCGTGGAGCCATGGCTTCGAATATCGGACTTGCAAAATAATGTGAACGCTCTAACCACAAAGTGTACATCTCTAGGCTGTAACTGGAGCGTACCAAATATGGCGTACTTGTCAAGTACGCTCCAGTTACAGCCTAGAGATGTACACTTTGTGGTTGTTTGTGGGAGCGTACCAAATATGGCGTACTTGTCAAGTACGCTCCAGTTACAGCCTAGAGATGTACACTTTGTGGTTAGAGCGTTCACATTATTTTGCAAGTCCGATATTCGAAGCCATGGCTCCACGAAACTTGAGGCCGCGTCGGACTAGGCCTCGCATCTCTCCACTCAGATGTCCCACTCTGGCCAAGTGGATAGCGTCTCAAACTTAAACTCCGCTGTGTGCGGGTTCGAATCACCCTGGCCGAGACATTTGTTTTGATGTTGTTGTTTGATGCCCGACGATTCGCAGTCGTTCCCCAGACGTTCCGCAAACGTTTCGTAGACGACCTGGAGGCGAGCTGTGACGTAGCTGTGCCGACCCGACCTCCGGCTCGAGACAGTCTGCAGACAGTCCGCAGACCAAGTGAGGTACCTTTTTGTCTGCGGACGGTCTGCGTACTGTCGGCGGATCGTCCGCGCCCTGTCTGCGAACACGCTGCTTTCGGTCTGACTTTTGCCCGCGGACGGACTGCGGGCCCAAGTCCGAATCCTGTCTGGCCCCTGTCCGCGTTCCGTCTTAGAGTTAACTGCGTCTAGATTGCGTTTTGGCCGCGCTCTAGCTGAAAACGGTGCGCGAACGATCCGACTAAGCCGACAAAAAGCAATGCATTCGCAGACCTTTTTTTCCATACGGGGAGGCCGTGTCAAGGTCAAAAGTTGTAGTTAGAGTCGAAATGTCATCCGACTCTTCTACATATCAGGACAGCACCAGCCTCATCACCTAACGAAATTCTAAACAGTAGCGTCCATCGAGCAGTAAGTCCGTCGAAACGACACCAGCACCACCTAGCGGATAATCCGGATTATGGTTAAAGAAGCAGCTTTGCGATTTTTGTCACAAGTGAACAATTAATAGCATTGATCACCATTATTTGAACAAGTGATAAGAATTTGAATCGCTAGTAAAACAGTTAACACCAAAAAAAAAAAATTGTTTTTTTTTTTAGTATTTCATATTCAGTATTCATTCATTCATATTCATTTCAGTATTCATATATGAATATATATGTCTATATACGAGTCGGAAAATGCACACATGTGTAGGATTTAAGGCAGTTCCTATACATGTATAGGAATTTTCCCACACATTTTCGACCCGTAAAGCAAAAAACCTATACAAACCGGAAAATTCCTATGCATGTATCGGAATATCAGTATTTCCTGTACTGTACATGTATAGGAATTTTGCTAGACCACTGTATGGTAAAATTCCGATCATTTTTTACAGTGCGGGCTTTTCCATTAACATTATCAAATATTTATTTCCAATCAAAGAAAAATCGCAGAAATTTCGTTGTAGTTCCGGCCATACCCACATGTTAAAGGGATGCTGACACGAAAACTCGTCGTTGTAGCTCAAACGGTTCGCCCGCCAGCCTTGGGGCAGTGAAAAAGCGTCCTGCGGGACATTTTTCAGGATACGCTCACTAGTATCGTCCAAACGTTGCACCAACATGTTTCTTTGTATTGTTAACTTACAAGATGCATAATCTCAGATTTTTTTAAATTTTGTCTTGTTTTTGCGGCCGTTTTACGGAAACCCTGCATTTGGAGTGATGTCCCCCCCTTAAATGTCTCAAAGGCCCGTGGACCCGTAAAAAGAAAATATTTTCAAATATTTTTAAGTTTTATATTTGTTTTCTGTGTTAAATATGAAATTCCATGGGGGGGGGGGCCTCAGACATTTTCCTAATGCCCCAGAGGCTTCCGCCGTCAGGGCCCTTTTGGTCCAAGTTATGTGCTTCTCCCGTCAATGTGACGACAGCCGAACTACGTGAACGGTTCACTGGTTGGGACAGTCTCACACGTTTTGGCGTGAACCAAAATTTAGCTCCGTAACTTGACGGCAAGGATATCACGTGTAAAAAAAGCTTGAAGAAGGTAGTACCCCGTTTGTCCATTCCAGACTTAAAAGTGCTTCGGGAGAGCCTTAAAAAAAAAAAAAAACACTACAAACCTCCATGTCTCCTAAGTACACTTAAATGAATTCTTGGCCAAGTACACACTAACAAATGCATACTTCGCAAGTGCACCTTTGCTACTGCAAGCTTGGCGCCGCATAACCCCATGCTACGCATATGGATTTGTAAGTGTGTACTTGCCAGGTTATCATTTGTCAGGGTGTACTTGGTCAAGCACGCGTTTGGAAGTGTGTACTGACCTAAGGAAAATTTGCTTGAGTCCTGGGAAAACCCGTTTGAAAATTGAATGGGGACTGCATGAACATATGAATATATTAGTGTCTTTCTCCATGAAGTTTCAAAGCTAATTTCTCACAGTGTGAAGACTGTCCAACACTCGGATTTTCAGTGTGACCTTTATCTGACCCACGATGTTCGTGCCTCAGGTCCTCACTGCGGCAGCGCCCCACTCGCGCCAGTCACCCTCACGGTCAACGGCGAGCAGGCAGATCTTGGCGTCTACCCATGGCATGCGGCAATATACGAAAGGTTTCCCGACACAAGGAAATACATCTGCGGCGGTTCCCTCATCTCTCGCACCATGGTTATATCGGGTTAAGTATCCAATAGATTCCTTCGAAACGGGCCCACTTGCTACCACAGGTTTCATGGGCCTTGCTGCCCTTTTTTTTTTTTTTTTTTTTTTTTTTTGGTGTGTGTGTGTTTTTTTTTTTTTTTTTTTTTTTTGGAACAACGTTCATTTGTGTCGTTTGAAGCGACATGCTGTGCACTGTGATTTCAAAGGCTATGAACCAAAAACGCATCGTACAATTCCCAGTCGAAAATGCCTCGCCCAATGAAGCGCTAGGGAAGCGACTCGGACGGCCCGGTATGGCGAGGAAGCGCCGGCCAACGCTTCCCAGCGTTCATAGCCTTCGGAATCACAATGAAGTGGTGCGATGAGAATGGGTTCAAACGCATCGCACCTATTGACGTTGAAATCATAGCGTTTGGATTCTCAGTGTGCTCTACTGTATTTGGTCTCGTGATTAAAAGCCGTTAATGGGTTGCCGAGACGCAACTGCTTTATACGAAACTCGAGCATTCGCGTGAAATGCAGGGATTCGTGTGCAAGCACGCACAAGGTGATCCATAACAATGCTAGTTTTCACGCTTTGCTACGCACGAATTCATGCATTTCAAAACATAAGCTATACAGGCATTTTATGTGGATTCTTTATTAGGTAAGGTTTTGTAGAAAAGAATAATTGATACTGGAACTGCCATACACTGAGAATGAAAGAGTCATGATCATGACTAAAATTTTGGGTGAGGAATTCTTTATCACCCAAATTTGGGTGAGGAAGGTTTCCTCACCCAATTTTGGGTGAGAAAACTATGTAGCCATATAGGTAGCCCATACCTCTTCCTCACCCAAATTTGGGCGAGGAAACCCAAATTCGGGTATTGATCAAGACTCTTTAATTCACAGTGTAAATATGTCTTTTCTGCGCTTGCTTGCAGTGGCCCACTGTTTCTACCGCAACTTCGTAGTTCAGCCAGCAAACAAATACGATGTTGGTTTAGGAAAACTTTACAGTGACTGGCAGCATGACGAGATCGCCACCGTTTTTAAATCTGAGGTATGCGTTACTCCCTCACTAGTATCAAAGGCATCAATTCTTTGCCCTTTAAGTAACGTCCGTCATCCAACATTATGAGCATGGTTTACATGGTCTTCTAAAGGACTTAACGGTAGGGAGGCGGCATGGTCTTTTTTTTTGGCATAATTGCCTGAGCGATTAGCGAAGCCAGTTACTTCAGTGTGGTTGGAAAGTTTTTCCTGTCTGTCTGTCGGTGTGCGTGTGTGTCCGCACTTCTCCTCCTGAGCGGCTCGGTCGATCTGGCTGAGATTTTGCAGGGTTGTTCGGTATGTCCTTGGCTCACCACACGCTAAAATTTAGCTTTCTATCTCAAATTATTTAGTCGTACCAACGAAAAAAACACTAGGAAAACGACAGAAAAAGTGCAACATTTTTGTGACTTTACATTTGAGAGACATTTTTACATGGTTTCGTATGTTTTGGAAGGTGCAAATGATGAAATCCATTTCGACCCCTGGCCAAAGTGTCAACCGTGTAGGGGCTACCTCGACTAGAATTTTCTAATAAAATCTACTTCGTTTCTTCATCACGTAGTGCACTACTAATTGCCCCAATGAACCCTTAAAACAGTTTGCCGAAGGCAAGCAGGAAGCGCCGCAGGCCAAGGTAGGTGTAACGCAAGGCGTGGATTGTCGAAACTGGCGCAGCATCGCGAAGCCTGTTACGACAAGACACGGTCTGGCGTACACTTACCTTGTATGATTGCCTTTACCCAAGGATGAGTCGTGATAAAAGGAGCAGGGTCGGAGAAGTAGCAGGGTATGCCTGGAGGTGAAGGCGCAGGGTTATGGGGCCTCAAAGTAGCAGGGTCGCCTGGCCCAGCTGCACATGTTTTTGACCAGCTCCTTCCTACAACTAATTGGTTCCGACCCATTCTAACCTAACCTAACGGGGTCGCGACAGATCTTACCCTACTCCCGACGGTCTTACCCTACACGCGACAGATCTTACGCTACTTGCGACAGATCTTATGCTATGCTGCACGCGCTGGGCCAGGCGACCCTGCTACTCTGAGGCACCAGGACCCTGCTACTTTGAGACCCGACAACCCTGCGCCTTCACCACCAGGCATACCCTGCTACTTCTCCGACCCTGCTCCTTTTATGCGTCCCCCCAAGGATAACCTATTGGGTATCGTGGATGCGACGTAAGGGCGGAAAGACTTTTACGCTTAAGTCTCGAGGGGTCCACCGCTCAGCTCAAGAGTGTACACAGGATTACCGATTTCCAGTGTTTTCCAACGAAAAATCTCAAAAAAGAACCTCTATTAATTTGGTTACTCAGGAGCATTTTTTGCCCATTTTCGCAAGAAGAACCACCAAAAGCCGATAAAAACAGCGAAAATATCCAGTTTTGGCATGTGATTACGGTTGATTACTAGACGAAGTGTACACAGGATTAACAGAGAGGTGGACCCCTCGTTAAGTCTCCATTAAGGGGGCAGTAGCGCCATCGTCATCTGTTTTTTTTTTTTGTCAGGATGAAACCGATCGTAGAAAGATGTTCTGCTTGTGGCGAGCGAAGGCGAGACATGTGTCATGAACCAGCCGTGGAGGACCGACAGAGGGAGGTTTAAGACCCCACTCGAGTGATTGGCTTCGCTGTTGCTAAGCCAATTACTGAAAAAATTGTATATCAACCTTTCATTGGACAACACTTTAAACCGGAGATATAATCTAAGAATCCTGAACAATGCGTGAGCAAAAGAATTTTAAGGGGTTTCGATGTATCGAAAACGCTAGAGCTGCAATTGATCCTTAATCGTGCGTTCACAATACCAAACAAAAATAACAGGGAAAATGGCGATACAAATCGGCAACTTTGGCCCGTCCCGTACATTCGCAATTGCTGTCGTATTTTAGCCCATAGTGATGCGAATCTCTGTCGGAAACTAAATAGATGTTACTTTCGTCATCAGCACCCTTAACGTATGAAACCATGTCTACCTCGAAATAAAAATTAGGGTCGTATGTGACGAAAACGGCACTCGACTGCCTGGGTCCAGTTCGGGGTCAAAAAGGAAAAATTTTGGTCGCATTTGACCCTACCGGGATTCGTAAGTGGGTCTGGGGTCAAAATGGATCTCATTTTCGTTATCGGCACCCCCGAAAACATATGAAACAATGTCCAACTCGAGTTGAAAATTTTGATCGTATTTTTACCCCACCGGGATTCGAACCTGGGCCCAAACTTTTCCGATCGGCTCGAAATTAACACCGTTGTCCTTATTTCGTCGCCCCGATTCCAAAAATACCCCTCTATGCCCTTCTAGCGGCCTCCGTTGCAGAGATCCTCCTGTACACCATGTAAACCATGATGCACCTGCAGCAGCGCCCCTGGGGCTCGGACCCAAAAAGCCGTCACCGGGCGGTTCTTAGGTTCACCCTAGGAGGCTGCATACCGAATTTGGTGAAGATCGGACCACGGGAAGACCTCGGACGGACGGACGGACGAACGCACAGCACGCATCATACCATATGCCCGTTCTCCGATATTTATTTTCATAAATCATACGGGACGGGCCAAAAACCAGCTCACAAATACTAGTAAAACAAAGGGATAAAAACCACGCCCTGAAGGACCAAACAGTCTTTCAGCCCCTCCAAGGGCGTAATAAGGTTCTGCCTTTGCAAATGCATAGAAATTTTTCCTAGAAGTCGCGCTCCTTTCAGGAGACACGATTTACATTGACCCAGTTAATGCCCTATTGAGGCATAATTTTCATGCTTTCCTTTTAATCAGGGGCTATTGGTACACAGTACCAATCCCTAACGTCCGTATCTAAAGGGGTATTTCGCGGCCCCTTTATATAGAGACGGGCCCCATGGTAGGGCCAGTCCCTATGGATGGGGACAGTCTGCTTGCCAAAGGGCCGCGAAATATCCCTTTGAGGAAGGCACATGCTGCGACCCAGCTCTTAATCCCATATGGATCTAAGGTGAAAGTGGTAGAGGATTAGTTTTCTTTGAAGAGCTATCATAGAAATGATGCAGGAGTCAGTCTCAAAAATGTGTGATGTGAAGGGCTTCTCACTTCACATAATGGCAAGGGAAACGGCCCGCTAATCTAACTAAATCGTGACCCGTAGCTACAAGCGAGAGCCACCCAAGATTATAAATAGCTTGGGCTATAATCATTATACACTGGTAGCCAACGAATGTGACATCACATTCGTTTGCACGTGAAGACTGCGATGTCAATTTGAGCGTGACAAACAGTGAAAATTTACAGTCAAACGAATGTGACACACTGGACCGCCTTGTCACACTACTTCGGGTGTGACACGAAATCAGAGGGTAAACTAACACATAAAAACGAACGTGACACATGGTTCTCATTGACATGTCGTGTCACATCCAAACGAATGTGACACCCATATGGTGTCACATTCGTTTGAATGTGACACCCACACCTGTCACGTTCGTTTGAATGTGACACGCCCTCGAACATGCCGTGTCAGGTTGTGGGGTGTCACGTTCATTTGAATGTAACAATTTGGCATGTCAAATTCAAACGAACGTGACAGTATATGGGTGCCACATTCGTTTGGATGTGACACGACATATATCGTTGGGTACCATGTGTCACATTCGTTTTGATGTGACAGTTCACTTGCTGAGTTTGTGTCACACCCGATTTAATGTGACAAAGCGGTGCGGTTTGTCACATTCGTTTGACTGTAAATTTTCACTGCTAGTCACGTTCAAACTAACATCGCAGTTTTCACGTTGATACGAATGTGATGTCACATTCGTTGGCTACCAGTGATAGAGAGGGCAATCATACTTCGGTACGTGAGTCTCAAGTAGACCTTTCAGTTACCGTCTATTTGGAAGTGCCAAAACATTTTCTCTCACCTTGGGGAGCTATTTAAACTGCTTGACTAGAACAAAGCGAAACTAGCGCCACCTAGCGGACAAAGCTCACTCTACAAACTCAAGTGTGTACATGCTTTAGGTTCAAGCCTGCCTGCAAGTGCACTGTTGCTGCAGTCCCCTGCGTTTTGCATGTATACCACCTAGCGTGTTCTTTACAAGCATGCTCCAACGTGGCGTGTACTTGTCAAGCATCTCCAGCGTGGAGAGTACATGCCAGGTTGGCTCTAAGTGGAGTGTACTTGCAGGCATGCTTCAACCTGAAGCATGCTTTGTATACACTTGAGTTTGCAGAGCACCTGGGTTTGAAAATTCTATGCGGAAACCATACTTTTCCCCGGACCCTTTCTCTAAAGGACCGGTCCCTGAGTCCATAGGGCCCGGCCCTATGGCAGATAAGGACTGGCCCCTTCCAAGGGGCAAGCTCTTTCTCAGATAGGGCTTGGCCCCATCGGATAGGGACCGTCCCTTTACAATCGTAGGGTTTTTTTTCCTTGGGTACTTGAATCAGCATTTCCTTGCGGTCCCGAAATACCTGAGGAAGTGCACGCGTGTTGCAGGTAAAGCGTATCCTGAGCCACCCTTACTACCAAGGGGAGAGGAGGCAGTACGGTGACGACATCGCCCTTCTTGAGCTGAAGAAGTCCGTTGAGCTCAGCGACTACATCCAACCGATCTGCTTCGACGAGGAGCTCGCCATGAAAACTGGGGATAGCATAAAGGTAAGGAAAAGGCTATTTGCGCGGAGAGAAGGTGATGTTTAGGCAAAGTAGTTTGTTAATTTCTTTTTCTCTGAAAACTCAGTTGAAATAGTCGGAAGCAGAATTACATCACGGTGATCTAAATATTCGGAGTGAAAGCTGCTTCGTAAATTGAGGATTCGCTGCTTGCTGAAGAGCAACCTAAAACCTTTTCCCTACGTCGGAATCCCCACATCAGAGAAGCAAGTTCAGGGGCGTCGACGCGTTCGAATTCGGGGGGGGGGGGGGGAGGCAGGCAGGCAACCGGGCTCTGCATTGAGGGTTGCCTACCTTTAGGCGCTTAGATGTATAGCCGCATGCGCTTTACATTAACGAACATGATAACAAAGACGCAGCCCTTGCACACTAAACACGCCCGGCCGCCCAAGCCCCTTAAACCGTCCTTGCAACCTGACATTGTCGAGGCGACGTCGGACGCTAGAGGCGAATTAATACCGTCTGAATGGCCAATACCGACAATTAAAGCGTCTACCTTTTAGCCCCCGAGAGGATTTCTTCTCGCCGTTAAATCAGGCGTCAAAACCGAATTTTCGAAATTGCATGTTGTAAAAGAACGGGCTAATTTGAAGTTAAGAATGTTCCAAGCCTCGTAGGCTCAAAAGCCCTGAATCCCCGCGACACACACCTAAACTAGACTTTTTTCCTGCGTAAAATGGCAATTTTTAGGCTTTTTGGAAGAGAAATCATGACGGATAACGAGTTATCTCTTCGGGTTTGGTCCAGCATTGGTTAGGTCGCAATGTGTCCACGCGCTGGGCACGGCCTTATAGGGTAAAAGGTCAATATGTCCCACGTGAGGGTTTGTGTCCATATTTAGGGGACTTGGCGGTGGTCCAAAACGAATTATTTACATTATTTTCTCTATTTTCGTTCGAGGAGCTTGACATTTCTCATTATGAAAGAAAACGCTCCCAGAACTGGACTGTTTTCATGGCTGGTCTGTCTTGATAATTCAAAAAAAATATCTCATTGCTATACTGGATTGCTTTTAATGTATTTGGGTAGATTTGGACCGTGGTTCTCGTTCTTCACTGGTTTACATATCATGATATTATTACGGGACATTTTGGAGTAGTTATCAAGTAACTTTGGGATTGGAACTCTATGGCAAGTTCTTGCCTCCTGTTAACTCTTCAAATGGGAATGGTGTTTATAACTATACGTGGATTGGGCGTCCTTCTGGAGTGGTTCGTGTTGGTTCTTGAATCTTCTCTGCCTTTTTCTGTAGGTGCAGGTGTGGTCGTTTGTTTTCTTAAAATGTGGAGTGAAGATCATGCCGACTTCATTCCTCAAAAAAAAAAAAAAAAAAAATCCAAAGATTCCCCAGCCGTCCCGCCTACGCCACCAAATATTTCTTTTGTCTGTCCTTTCTGCTTATCGGACAAATTTTCCTCCCAAGATAATCTTAAGAAACATCAGAGGACCTGCAAGAAAAATCCAAATTTTCTATGTTTTTGGTGTGAGCAATGTAATTCCTCTTTCTCGAGAAAGGACAACCTACAGTCACACTTGAAAAAAAGGTTCCGGAGAAAAAAAGAAGAAAACAATAATGTGTTTGCTTAAAGAGTGCAAAGAAGAATTTTGGACTAATAAACTGCTCATAAGACACTTGAAGACTGATCATCAAAGTCCAATTCAACCAGCAGTAAAATTAAACTTTGCTTCGAAGGCAGATTTCATTTCCTGGTAAGACTCAGAAGAGGCTAAAACTTTCCCCTTTTTTCCACCAAGTAGTGGCAGTGTTTCCGAATTTACTGGTACTGTCAACATGATGGATCTGACCAAGCTCACCGATAGAAGGGAGAAGAGGCTCGCAAGACCGGCAGAAAAGTGAGGATTGGTCAGATTAAAGGAGGTGCAACTTGTATCGTCAAAATGGTGGTTGTGATATCTAAAGATGGTAAGCGAGAGGTTGAATATTTGCCAACACATAGTCATCCCCTCAGCTCTCATGATTATGCCATGCCCATCAACCACCTTCTACTGCCACGAATGCATTCATTGATTATCAGGTTGCATTGGGCATATCACCAAGCAAAATTTTGAGGAGCCTTCAATCTACCACTATCACTGGTAGCCAACGAATGTGACATCACATTCGTTTGAACGTAAAAACTGCGATGTTAGTTTGAACGTGACAAACAGTGAAAATTTACAGTCAAACGAATGTGACAAACCGCACCGCTTTGTCACATTAAATCGGGTGTGACACAAACTCAGCAAGTGAACTGTCACATCAAAACGAATGTGACACATGGTACCCAACGATATATGTCGTGTCACATTCAAACGAATGTGGCACCCATATACTGTCACGTTCGTTTGAATTTGACATGCAAAATTGTTACATTCAAATGAACGTGACACCCCACAACCTGACACGGCATGTTCGAGGGCGTGTCACATTCAAACGAACGTGTCACATTCGTTTGGATGTGACACAACATGTCAATGAGAACCATGTGTCACGTTCGTTTTTATGTGTTAGTTCACCCTCTGATTTCGTGTCACACCCGAAGTAATGTGACAAAGCGGTCCAGTGTGTCACATTCGTTTGACTGTAAATTTTCACTGTTTGTCACGGTTAAATTGACATCGCAGTCTTCACGTGCAAACGAATGTGATGTCACATTCGTTGGCTACCAGTGTACCCAGAGGGACCAAAGGGAAGATGGCCAACGTGTCAGTAAGGATGTCATTATCACTTAGAGGCGAATAAGACAGCGCGCAAGTAAAAGGAGTAAGCTTCGCCTTCATTTGCAAGATGCACAATGTACAAGGTTGACCTGTTGCAGAAGGAAAAATACGATTTCAAGAAATCCTGGTAGTCACGAAGTTAATTTTATATTTATGTTCTGGTTTAACAAAGATAGCTAAGGCTAGGACTGCGTTGTGTGTAGTTCTGTTTATGTTTGTCAGACCATTATAAATAATACTGAAACTTACGTAAAGACCATCTCTGGCCAAAACTTAGGGGTGCATTGCCCCCGTGTGTCCCCCCCCCCCGCGTCGACGCCCCTGAGCAAGTTAGAAAACAAAGGTCTCAACTTTTTTAATTTTTCTGACAGTGTGGTAACTAATTGTTGCAGGTGGTTGGCTGGGGTGGTGGCCTTACGAAGCTGGAGTCGGTTAACCTGACGTACCAGAGTTTCGCTTCGTGCTTAAATGAAATTCAATCTTCTCCTCACGAGGTTAAATACGTGACCACTGACAAATTTTGCACCTTCCGCGCTAAAGGTAAGTTCATTGCATCTGCTCCTCTGTTTCTTAAGTACATTTCCAATCGGAAGAATAAGAACTTCAATTTTGGGTGAGGAATTCTTTGTCATACTTATGCGGTTGATAATGAATATAACATCGCTCAAAGTAGGGTGATAGAGGTGAGCTCACCGAAATATTTGTGATAAAGCTATGTAGCTTGGATGGTGGCAGGTGCACCTTTTATCGTCCAAATTTAGACAATGAAACCTTCACTACCCATACTTAAGTTTTAAAACTATCCTCACCCATAATATGGTGATAAAGAATACCTCGCCTAAAATATGGTGATAAAGTATACCTCGCCCAAAATATGGTATCGATCGAAACTTTCATTCTCAGTGGACCGAGGGCAGCTTAAATCTTTCTGTATGTTCTAGGTGTGAACCGGCCTGCTGGTGTGACTCAAGGCGACAGCGGCGGTGGCGCGGTGGCCAAACGTGGCGCCCGGTGGTTCCTTGTAGGGCTAGTGTCGGTGAGGATGAACAAGGAGAAAATATTTGGATTTACTGACGTGTCCAAACACAGCAAGTGGACTGTTGAGGCTATGGACGGTGGCAGCTCGAGAAATGTCACGATTCAACGAGAACGTCGCTCGGATGTTTGAATCAGCAGCACAGAACCACTTTCGCTTTGTGAAGTGTAATTCAGCTGGTGCTTGCAAGTTTGTGCATGCAACCTGAGATAAAATGTGTGCGAAAGAGGAATTTACCCCCTCTCGAGGTATGAAGAAGCTCCTGGTATCATTACCTTGAAGCCTCAATCGTACTTTGATAAATTACTGCAGAAAAAGGATGTTCTTTGCAATTGTTGCGATTGGCAGGTGTTTTGTTATTTGTTAAGTTTTAAGGGGTTCCGAGGAGCCCATATTTCCTTTGGTCCGGCATTCTTCGCATTCTCCCTCCTTATATGAAAAATGAAAGCCATAATTTTTTTTTTGTTAAAAACTGGAAATTCTTAAACACAGAAGGAAATTTTCGTGGGAACCTTACGTTAACAACTAAAACATAAATTTGCAACAACACCCTCATCCTTTTTACTGTATTGAAAAAAGTTCAAAGTGAAAATATGCCGCACTACCTGACTCATCATTCTGTCATATCAAATTATTATAAGGTGGTCTCTATTAAACGCAAATTATAAAAAAAAACGCAAATTGTTTAAACGTGAAAGGCTATTTCCAAAGCCATGGCCCTGTTCCACACCCCAAAATTTTAACGCAAGTTGACATCACCATGGAGGCCCGGACTGGCCAGGGCATTTGGGCAGAAAAATATGCTGGGGCCCCGGCCGCCCCGGGGCCCTGCGGCCGAAGGCTGCGGGGCCCTTGATTTCGGTTCTGGCCCTTGAGGCCTCCAGCCGCGGAACGCGGACACGGACCGTGGGCCGCGGGACCTAGGCAGGACAGCAACGGGGCCTTCTACTGCTAAAAGTGTTGGTGGAGGCAGCCGACGTGGCAGGGCGGGGCGTGCATTTGGCCGGCGCGGCAAGGCAGGTCGTAGAGTATTCCCCCGGGGAATACTCTACAGCGTCTGCCCTGCCGTGCCGAGGGCCGAGGGGAATACTTCTGGCGTCGCGCGTAGCTAGCTCTGCGGCGCTCTGCTTGTATTTTACACTAACACTGCACTCGCAGTCTGCCGTCCGCCAAATTTTGAAAACAGAACTGCAATCATTTGCGGAAAATTATAAACACTCTTAAAACCTTACGAAGTATTTTGAGCATACATATAACAAACAAAAATACTTTGTTATACGAAGAAATAGTTTGTAAATTACGAAGTATTTTCTTCGTAAGCTTATGTATGCTCAAAATACTTTGTTATACAAACTACTTTTCTTTGTAAGGCCCGAAATAGTTTGTAAGGTTTTCTCAGTGAAAGTCTTTCAAGATCTGTTTTGGATCCAGATCAGCACATTGTTGAAAATGAACCCACTTCCACTGCCACCATTGTTAGCCTAGACTCGGCACCATGGTTGTCATGGTGAATTTCCATGACCATAGGGTGGTCCTCTAAGGTAGGTCGTCATCCCTTATAGGGCAGCCATAAATGGTAGAGTTCCGACCATGGGGAGTACGACCATCGTTCTGTGGTCTACGCCATAGCAAAAGCTGCGCTATGATGTTCATCGTTTCCACCTGCCGTTCCAACTGGCTTGCTGGCCGTTGGAGCATTTCGTTAATCCAACGGCTTCTGAAAATCTTCAAGCAGCAGACAAAACGTTATTTCCTCTTTCTGATATACCCGAGCAGCGCAGCCTCCTCTCCGCGACATTGAAATGATATCTCCAGACGCGGGGAATATGCTGTTGTTCTCCCAGTAGCACGGTCCGATGATAAAAGCACACGACCACGACTGGAAATAACCGCAACGATAAGCCACAAGCCACGTGCCCGACCAGTTCAACTAAAGTCGCACTGGAGATCCGTGAAGGCGGGGGCCGCCAGTCTATCGCAGAGAGTGCAGCGGTTTGGAACGCCAGCTCCCAGCTCACACCATGGGACGCAAGGTCTCAATCGGTGTGGGAGTGCTTCTCCTCCTGTGTGCCTTTGGGCGAGGCCTCACTTATGGTAAGAATGACAAGTGGTTTAAAACGCAGGGTTTTCGGGCGTAACCAATCTCTTAACACTAAAACTCAAGCATGTTAGTGAGTTGAAAGAGAGAAGCTAGGCACCGGCACCATGACCACTTTTTTTTGGCCCGCACTTCTATTTTTTTTTTATTTTGAAGGGGGCGGGTATATGCATTTGCCTTTGTGTCTGTGTGTCGTTGTGGTCTGCGTACAAGGAAGGAGTTGTGTTAAAGTAACCAGGTTTGGAGGGTACTTCAGGTTCAGGAGTGCCGTCCGAACAAACAATCCGGAGGTGCAAATCCTGTCCGAGCCACAGAGGGGCTGCTGCAGGTGCATCATCGTTTACAAGAGCGAGTGGAGGTTTTCCGCCATTAGTAATGCTAGCAAGGCATATAGGGGTATTTTCGGAATCGGGGCGAGGAGATAAGTTGAATTGACCTGGTCCTAACACAATCGGCTGCTTTCATGAGTTGGCCAGATCAGAGTATTAAAAAAGAAGTCTTAAAAACAATTATTCCAGATTGGTACAGGTCTCGGCAAGACCTTTTCAGCGAGGGGTCGGAAGGGAGGTCTAGTAACCCCATCGTCAGTAGGCCGAATCAGGATCTTGGAAAAAGAGTATCGACTGCCTAAAAAAGAGTGATTGCAGTTTTCGATAGGTCTGTTTCGGCTAGACCTTTTCAGTTCCACTCTTAGTTGATTATACAAACGTAATAGTGCGGAAAACTTGCCTATAGTGAGTACGACGTCAGATCAGAGCGTCCCTGATGAGACGCTGGATAGGTTTCGGACGTCTATTGTCAGCACATCCCCCTTGGAAGAAAGAAAAAATATTCTCCAGATATGGTTTTTACATTTTTCCATTGTCCCATTGTTCCATATATTTTCAATATCATTATTGTAAAAAAAAAATTTGTAGTCAAATTCCTATACATGTATATGCAACAATTCAAATATACATGTATACGAATATTATTACACACTTGTAGGGCAATTTTCCTATACATCGGTATGGCATTATGACTATACGTGTACAGGCGTTGCCCTTTCCTATACATCGGTATAGCAACTTTGCTACGCATGTATAGAATTTCTCGGATTTCCCAAAAAAGAACGCAAAATATGCAAGCCGTTAGGCTGTCTTGACGTAATCATATTCTAACCTCCACGGCTATGATTGTAGCCGTGTTATCATGACTTGAGGTGCAGCCGGTCCGCCAATCTGGCGAAGTCAGACCACTACCTGTATTCCCATGGTGAAGGGGGACGTATCATAGTCAATGAAGGTAGGCAGTCGAATTGCCACCCGACTATCCCACACTCAAGGGGAGCGCGTGCCTCTCCACCCAACGAAATTCCTAACCGTAGCTTCCATCGAGAAGTAAGTCCGTAAAAACGATACTAGCGCCATCTAGCGGATCATCTGGGTTCCAGACATAGAAGCACCTTTGCGACTTTTGTCACAAGTGAACAATTAATCGCATTGGTTACCATTATTTGTACAAGTTACAAAAATTAGAATCGCGAGTGATGTCTTTTAAAGCAGACGCCCCATAAGATAAAACACCAGCCAGTACAGGAACAAGGCAGGTATTAATGTCATAGCGATAGTCGTCTTATAGCTTAACTCGGGTCCATAAGTAACTGCCGCACCAAGATAGGGTGGAAAAATAAACTCCACACTAAAGGGATTAAAGGCTTGGAATAGCGGGCAAGCATGCAGCAGGTACAGACGCTCAGATAACTCAGGAGAGTGACCACCAGACGACCTCTTGGGATTTATTGGCTGGTGGTCGTCTGGGGAAAAACCGTCGCCCAGCAGTCAGGAACGCTCCCGTAATGAACAATTTCAGAGGGGCTCAAATGGATGGCCCACTTCATGGAGTGTCCCTTAACAGGTTCACCCGCCATCAGAATGTCAGTGGATACAACGATTCCCGTACATTTTTACTAATCCAAATTTCCTAATCCATTTTTTCTAACCTAAATATTTCCTACCGCCTTTTTTTCCTCAACCACATTTTCCTAAACTATTTTTTCCTAATCTGCTTTTCCTAAAATAAATTTTTCCTAAGTTTTCCTTACTCCCTTTCCTACAATAAGTTTGTCCTAAGTTTTCCTTTGTCCCTTTCCTACCCAGTTTTTCCTGCTGTGACTGTCCATCTCATCGCGCATTGTTGGGCCCCGACCGGCGGTGGAGCGCAGAAGGCGGCGGCAGCTTGTGTTGAAATAGTTTAGGCCAGAATTTAAAATTTCCAGTATGTCCGCTGAAATAGTAAACAAGCAACTGCATTTAGATGGGTTTATATTTTAAAGTAAACAGCAAGAATGAACGCACCTATTGGACTTGTAAACGGAGCAAAATTCAAGAATGCAAGGCAAAGGCGATTACAAAGAGCGGTCCGGACGGCCGGATCATCGTCATCAAGGGCAGCGACGCGTCACCCCACGAGCATCCGCCGAACCGTGAGGAAGGGGAAGCGGCCAAAGTTGTGAGAAACATGAAACGACTTGCTCAAGACCACCCAGGTATGCCACCCGCCCAGATATTGAGAGCTGAACTGTCATCTATACCCTCTGGCGTCTTAAGTCAGTTGCCCGAAAGGGAGAATTTGAAGAAGATGATGAGGCGAGGCAGACGGTTAGATCTACCAAAAAACCCAGTTCGCCTCAGTGAGCTTGATGCGCTGCCTGAGAAGTTTTCCAAAACGCTCTTAGGAGAAAACTTCGTGCTCTTTGATTCGCGGACAACTGAGGGTGACGAGGGCGAGGATGATAGCGATAACGATGACGAAGGGGCCAATAGAGTCATTGTGTTTGGAACCCGTCGTAACCTGGAACTGTTAGGGAAGGGTTGCACTTGGTTTGTAGACGGAACGTTCAAAACAAGCACGAAGATTTTTTTTCAAGTGTTACCATAAGTGGCCTCGTGAAGCGGCAGACAGCCAGTGGCCGAGAGAGCCTACAACGACCCTGTTGACAGAGAGACCAAGATCGGGGTTCACATGTTGCTTGCCCTGGCGTTTGTTCCCCCGGATGATGTGAAAGAAGTGTTCCGGGAATTACAGCGCACACTCCCCGGGGCCCTCGCTCCTATCGTCACGCACCTCAAGGAGACGTACATCATGGGGACGAGCAACAGGCGTACTAGGCGTCTCAACCCTCCACGCTACCCCGTGCCTTTGTGGAATCAGTACGGGACTACTCTGCGAGGCGAACATCGAACCAACAACCTATCAGAAGGGTAGCACAATCGTTTCAGGTTTGCATTTTCTCCCTTGTAAAACACTAAAATATCGGTTAAATTAAAATTAAATTTTAAATTTCTCATAAAGTTATTTCTTAAACCACAATTTTAAATTAAAATCAAATTTCAAATTTAAAGTTATGAGTTAAACCACAATTTTAAATTAAGATTAAATTTCAAATTTCTCATGAAGTTATGTGTTAAACCACAATTTAAAAGAAGCCCTACTCCTCTTATAACCTCAACCCCGCGGTTTCCATAATCCTTCCATAACCCTTCCTTGGGATCGTGGTTGGCAAGCATCATCCCGACCTGTACTCCTCCCTGAAGGAGTTCCAGAAGGAGCAGTCCGACACCGAGGCTCAGCTTGCTGAGTTCTCATTGGGCCGGCGGATCCGCGCTGCCCCTAAGAAGAAGTGGGTTGACCAGCAGCAGAGAGTTCACACAATCGTCCTGCAGTACGAGCAGTACAAGGAGGAAGGCGACGTCATCAGCTACCTCCGTGCCCTCGCCCATACGATTGTGCTGTGAAAGTCAGGCATGTCATAGAAAATAAAAATTAGGAATCATTGACTTTAGGAAAATGGCGTTAGGAATTTTTGTTTTTAGGAATTTCGGATTAGGAATTATGTTTGGAGGAAAATGGAAAGTAGGAAAAAACGGCAGTAGGAAGAATGGGTTAGGAAAAATGGGCGGGAACGGGATACAACCTCACCGACGAGTAGAGTGAAGGCATGCTGCCAGGCTTCCCTACAGAACTGATCTGAAACCAGAGTTACTGCAACTCCAGTCCAGCCATCAAGGGACCTTTGAAGATCATCATCGATCCTAGCACAGGGTTTCACTGCACGATCCGCCGATAGAAATGTTCCACCAGCTGAATACAACATAGGTCTAGTCGTAGTACCGGAGTATCTAGACAGCAATCCTTTAGCAT
This sequence comes from Stenchaetothrips biformis, assembly GCA_030522485.1. NCBI lineage: Eukaryota > Metazoa > Arthropoda > Insecta > Thysanoptera > Thripidae > Stenchaetothrips > Stenchaetothrips biformis. Next base: position 1,362,977 of record CM060098.1, read on the forward strand.
CCTTGATGCTAACTAAATCGAGCACCGAGTTGACAGGAAAGATCACAACGGGTTTCACTGTTTCCAAAGGAATGGCCAGGGGCGTTGGTAAAGTTCCCCATTTAGGCACTCTAAGAGGTATACTGTAAGAGCTAGTGAACTTGAAGTGGTCCTGGATAGCAAAAGTGATTGCATAATGATCGGAACTCCTTATACCAACAGATCGATACTTACCAGTGGATGGTGTTTTGGATATGGCGGTGAATAGAAGGTCGCGTCAGATATAGATCCGACGTCTCTAAGTCCAGCACCGAAGCGAGCTATGTCAGCAGCAGTAGATCGCGCCATACAAGTATGGTAAAAATTCGTAAAAATATGAATGTACTATGGGAAAATACTATACAAGAATGCTTCATAATTTTACGACTTTTCTTTTATCAGTGGTCTGACTGAGGCCTGACTGGCGTCTGAAACCGATCTTAAAATTCAGACGCGGTTCAGCATGCTTTCAGCCTATCCGTTCCACACGGGTATTTACACCAGTAGAGCGGAGGATTCTTAGTCCTCAGCTTTCCCCTGATATCCTCGACTGGATTTCCTCCATCCTCTAAAGTTCGAAGAATTTCGAGTCAAGCAGTAACCCAATTTCAACGCTTTCAGATCAATGTGATGTGTTATTAAGCACTGTCGGCACATTCGAATGGACTTATGGCGCACCGTGTAGTGGCATGACTTACACTATCCCTGGCTCTGCATTCTACCGCCGTGAAGTCTTGTTTGGAACTGACTGTATGGTAAGCTAATCACTAAGAATAATTTAGTCATGGTTAGGCTAGATTTACTTTCTCACTCAAATTTCGGTGGAGTTATTTCATCAAAACGGGTGCAGGTTTCCTCACACAAATTTGGGCGATAAAGGGTGCATGAGCTATCTATGTAATAACATACTCTGCAAACTAAAGCGTGTACATAGTACACTCTTATTACAGCATGCTTCCAAGCACACTCTTATTTACAGCATACTTGCTGGGCACACGCTTAAATAGTGTGCCTGGCAAGTACACGCTAAATAAGAGTGTGCCTGCAAGTACACTTAAAATGGCCGAAACTGGCCTATGCTTTTCGATAGGACCGATCGAGTGTATTTTAGCCTGTACTTACAGGCACACTCTTAATTAGCGTGTACTTGCCACGTACACTGTATTTTTGCGTGAGCCTACCCCTGATTTCGAAATTCCAAGCATGTCCCCGATCCTTTTTGAGCCGGGCCCGGCCCTGGCTAGCGCTGACCCACACCAAGCAACTTGCGGGCGACCTCCGAGCGAGTCCCGGGCAACATCCGGCGCATCCACGGCGTGGATTCCAAGCTACCGATAAAAAAGAATTGCGAGACGCTGTAACGGCGTATCCATTACCTGGCGGATTATTAGAATTGCAAAGAAAGAGACGAGGTCGTGACTCCTCTAGACAGTGGCCCACGATCTGCAGATTCGCAATTGATAGGAACTGGTCAAGTTCTTTAATTGACAGCTCGGATGAACACTGGTACACCAAAGGCATAAAAACATTCTTTTCCGCCCCTGAAGGGCATATCAGAGTACTGCATTTGGCAGGGCTTTGAAATTCTGCCTACTCCTACGCCACGCCCCCATCTAAGGTCCTTAACCGATGCACGCCATTCCAAAGTTGTAAATTGTTCAAGTCCAGGGCACAATTTTTATTCCTTTGTTGATTTGCAAACAAAGATATTAAGGAATTAATTTCTGGTGACATTTTTGAAAGCCGGACATCGATCATGGAGGACTTAGTATTCGCGGACTTTACTTTAAGCGGACAGTCTGCTATCGGTCATTATTTCAGCGGACATTCCCTCGTGAAACCAAGTGTTCTGCTGCCCAGTCGAGCTTTACCAAACGCCGATTTCAATTGAAAGTTACTCAAAATGGCCACCAGAATTCTCACCATAATTTCACCAGTGAAATCAGGGTACTTTGTTCTCCCACCGGCAAATCTCATCAAAATCGTATACGTAGCAAATTTCAGGAACGAAGTGATTATTGACACGCAGCTTTTTGATAATAAAAACAAGCTTGCGTACACGCAGCGTGCAAATAACTTCAGTTTTTCTTATATACACGCTGGAAAAGCTTTCCCAGCGTGTATATAATAAAAAAGGCGTTATTTGCACGCCGCGTGTCTCCAACAGTCAAAAAATTATTCACACGCTCAAAAAGCTTTTCCTGCGTGTATATGAGAAAAAGGTGTCATTTGCACGCCGCGAGTATGAAACTAGCACTTTTATTATTTGCACTCTGTTTTAAACCCGGCCCGTTGGGTTCACGCTGCGTGTCGGTCTTTCAGGAATGCCATGAGGGACCAGACTTATTGGAAAACTTAAAAACCCCATGTAAGGATAAAACTATAAGGCTACTTCGTACTTGAAAACCGGACCAATGTGTCCCATTCTTCCCTACTTCCGGGCCAAGCTTGAAAAATTTTGACATGGCTTTGGCTTGCCGTTTTTGTTCCAAGCTAGGCATGCCATCGGCTTTGACGTGCAAAATATGCATTTCCAAAATCACTGTTACAGGTGGGACATTTCGAAAGCTACATAAGGTCTCCTGGAGAAAATTTTTTGACAAATCTTACGGGCTATACTTCTGGGGGTTTTAAGTTGACTGCAGCTGCCGGCTACGACATTCGACTGCGCCTCAGTCATTCTTCCGATCGTTGTTTTCCACGGCTTCTTTCTGCGCGATACTATTTTGCAGGAGGTATGGATTACACCATGAATGTCTTGCTCATTTTAAGCTAAAGTTAACAACAAACAATTTACGTATTATTTGTTTTTCGGCAGAACAAGTTATTGGTGCCTGGAACGCCGTTCAAATCAGCAAAGCAATCAGTAAGCCACGCATCGATTAATCACGTTTTATTTCCGTCAGTTCATTTCAAGAATGCTGTGAGCCGGAAGAAGAATGGAAATGGGAGCCAGAAATGACACAGCCGATGAGAAATGGACGCGGTGGAGGCAAGGGCGTAGAGGTCCAGACCCAGACCACATCTGCCTCGTTCTTTTTTCACAGGGCGACTGTTCTATTGCTCTTCCTGCTAAACGGATCATCAAATCACTTAACTCGCTCTCATGATTGTTTGACATCCAAATTAACAGATGCAGACACCGAGAAATGTGCAAACGGTGGATTCCGCACGCACGACACCTCTGATTCGTGTTTTTGCCTGCCTGGGTTTAGCGGGCCAACATGTACGCAAGGTAAGGCTTACACAAACATACCATTCAGAAGAAGAAAAATTGTATTTGGAAAAGTTGGATTTCTGTCTGAATTCGGCCTGATCTAGGGGTGTGCGAAAAGTTCGGTACCGAATCGAACCGAATCAGGCAAGATTCGATTCGGAGACGAATTCGCCGAGTTCGATCTCGAATAAATCGAAATTTCGAATCGTTGGTGGCTCGTCTTCGATCTAAGGTGCTCAGATAGGAGAAAAATGTATAAAATAACACAATAGTTCGAGTCGGCATCGAATCGTATAGTTCGATTCGAATCCGATTCGGCAACTTTTTCCTGATTCGAATTCGTAAAACAATTCAAGATTCGATTCGGAACAAAAATCCTTGATTCACACACCCCTAGCCTGATCCATATACTTTAAAACATTTTTAGCTGATAAAAGTCCCGGCCTGCTGATGAAAGTCGAATGGTACAAGTCGTATGTTCATAGTCAGTAGGGAGAAGGCCGAGGATCAGTATAAATTTAGCTAAAAAATTTCGATTTAGCTGAATCGATCATTTGTCATTCCAAAATGAAATTGAAGAGAAAGAAACATTATGTTATGACAAAAATGATCGTTTCCCACCCAAAATACTCGAAAATCCATTTTAGCCTCGATTTTAGCCCAAGCCTGGTACTTGCTGCCGGCTTCTATAGGCGGCACTCAAAGAAGCCCACTCGCACTGCTCCCCGTGCAAAAGTCTGCGATCTCTCCATCTTTCAACAGCGCATATCTTGTTTACCCCCCCCCCCCAAAAAAAAAAAAAAAAAAACAACAAATGAACTCGGAACCAGGGCGTGATAACTTAACGGAAAATAATTTCACTTTTTCGACAATATCTCCTGATCGGTAAGAGTAATTTCAACAAACTAGCAGGGTTCATTTGAAAGCTGAGAATGCACTGAATTTTCGTTACCTTATGACCCAACGTCATAAAAACACTCCTTGTGGCCGAAAATAATTTTCGTTACAAATTAATTTCCGTTAATGTTATTTTGTAACAAAAATTATTATCGGTCACAAGGAGTGTTTTTATGACATCGGGTCATAAGGTAACGAAAATTCAGTGCATTCTCAGCTTTCAAATGAACCCTAGTTTGTTGAAATTGCTCTTACCGATCAGGAGATATTGTCGAAAAAGTGAAATTATTTTCCGTTAAGTTATCACGCCCTGCTCGGAACTCAATTTTAGACCCCGTTCAGTACTCGCTCCCGGCTTTCAGAGGCGCCCAAAGTGGCTCTTTTGCCCCATTTACGGTAAAACGATCTGGTAATTCTGCGTCTTTCAGCAGCGCATATCTTGTTACCCGCTGGGACTAAAATCAATTTTACTGACAATATCAGTTGGTATGCATCCCAAGTAGTCAAAGATCAATTTTAGCCTCAGCACAGTACCCGCTGCCGGCTTCCATGGGCGCGCAAAGAGACTTTCTTGCACTGCTTCCCGTGCAATGGTCTGCAAACTCTCCATCTTTCAACAGCGCATATCTTGTAAACCGCTGGGGCTAAAATCGATTTGTTTACCAATATAGGTTAGTATCTATCCTAAGCAGTTTACCGCGAATAGCTCTGCTTCTTCTGCGTCTCTTAGCAGCGCATATCTTGTTACTTGCCTGGGCTAAAATCGATATTCGGACCAAAATAGGTTAGTTTTTATCGAAAATTCTCGAAAATCTATTTTAGCCCCGGCCGAGTATTTGCTGTTGGCCTCCAGAGGCGCGCAAAGAGGCCTACTCGCACTGCTTCCCGTGCAACAATCTGCGAACTCTCCATCTTTCAAAAGCGCATATCTTGTTCTCCGGTAGGGCTAAAATCTATCTTTCGCTGAGCGCTGCGAAGCACCCTGTTTGGGATATTGAATAGCCGATTCCCCCCCCCCGGGACACTTTTGGTTTACTATAGGTATCTTCCCCTTTTTATTTTTACTATATTCCTATATGTATGCATAGGCCAAGCTCTATAGGCCAAGGTCCATAGGTGCAGCTCTGTAGACCAACATGTATTTGCATCTGCAAAAAAAGCCAGCTCAGCATCCAGGCCGAAGGCCTTCCCCTGGCCAGTTTAACTAATGTAGGTTAGTATCTATCCCAAGTGGCCGAAAATCAATTTTAGCCCCAGCGTGGTACTCGCCGCCGGCTGCTGGTACTGTGCTAGGGAATTCAGTTTCGACTACTTGATGTTGATACGACCCGACATTGGTGAAACAATCGATTTAAGCCCCAGCAGGGAACAAGATATCCGCTGTTAAAAGATAGAAAGTTTGCAGACCATTGCACAGGGAGCAGTGCGCTTAAGCCTCTTTGCGCGTCTCTGGGAGCCTGGAGCAGTTACCAAGCTGGAGCTAAAATTGATTTTCCAATATTTAGGATAAAACGTAACCGACATTTGTGGGAAAATCGATTTTAGCCCACTGAAATATTGACGAAATGTCTTGTTTTGCCGAAATTTGATCACAGAGTTCTGAAGAGGTTTGACACTTGACAACATAGTTTGTTTATCTTGTTGGCATAAGCGTGATTTGTCACGACCAAAAAAAAAAAAAAAAAAAAAAAAAACTTGAAGAGGACAAATCTTAGCAATTCCGGGAGAAGCTAAACGTTAAGATCTTTCTCGCGCATCTCAAACCTAAGAACCTTATCTTTGAACATTGTGGGCATATTTGGGCGAATGCTCATGGTTGTGGTGTGTCATGTTGCAGCGTGTGGTTGGAACAAAATTGGTGCATCATGCGAGTTGACCTGCAGCGACGAAAGACGGGGATGCCGCGGATCAGTATTTTGCGATGCCATTTTTGGATCATCATGCTCATGTGCCTCGGGGTTTCAAGGACCAGACTGCAGCTTAAGTGCGTAACTACTTTGATTGCTTCAGCACCCACCCGACGCTCTGGTTGCTGTAAAGACAGTTTGTGTCATGTGCTGCGAGCCAGCCGGAACTCAAAAGAACGATACAAGACGCGTTATTCGCTATATCGTTCACCATTGTTTCAGATTGTGGCCCAAAGCTCTACGGTGCGAACTGTTTGCAGCCCTGCGGCATGTGCGTCAAAGGCGGCAGTTGCGATCCCATAACAGGGCACTGCCTCGAAGACTGTGAGCCTGGTTATCTGCGCCCGTTTTGTCACGAAAGTAGGTTTTAAGAAAGCATAGCAGAAAGGGGAAACAAGGGGGGGGGGGGGCGTTTTCACTAAAAGGGCGTCACAAATTTGTCTCGAATGTCCAAATCGGATCCGAAGCACACTAATATTCTAGAAGTTCGCTGGCTTTCAACTCGCTTCGTTCGCAATTTGTTTGCAATTTCCATGGTTCGATGATTTTCAGCTGTATGTGCTCGCTAACAGTTTGTTCCTTCGCTCTCTTCGCGCGTTTCAATGAATTTAAAGACCAAAAACGGATTTTCAGCTATTGCAAATTTTACCTTACTCTTATTTTATTAGTCCCCCACCCCGCTTCTTCTGCCTCTCATTGAAAGTTCTCCCCCCCCCCTCTACTTCCGCGGTCTCTGATGGTTTTAAGTCAAATTGATTGGTATATATGTATCAAATCAATTCGAGCAAATTGCAAGTGTCATTGTATAAACTAGCGAAATGAACTATTGGAAGTTTAATAGAGCATTTCTGTTCAGAAATAATTGTAACATTTACTCAAAGTATTTTGAGCGACGTAAGGGTCCGAAGAAAGCACTTCGATGCGAAGCAATTATTTGAATATACCTAACTTAACCTTCGTGCCGTTTGCTTTAAATGCTGTCCTGTGTTTCTTCGGGTAGAACTTACGCATCTCCGCAGCCCTCCGCACATATTCGAAGTGGGCGCCACTTCCCTGAATGGCTCATTCCCAACGACATCCCAAGAAACACTCGGCCGGGGCAGCGTTTTATTCTACCAGCCGCAGTACAAGGTATTTGTTTTAGATTAACATGCACAACGTGTTTTACTCATGAGGAAGTTATTTGAAGGAGAATGAGGTGAATCTTTGTTAAATGAATGTGACGTTTTTGTTAAATACGAGTTCGTTTTGGGAGTCCAAAGAAAATCATTAAATAGAATAAAATGTTATTTCACAATTTCCGGTAGCCGTGCACCGATTTTTGGTGAAACATTTTTGCTTCATGCTGTCTACGTCATGTTTCAAAAACCAACATGACAATTGGTAATTTTAAAACCACTATAAAGGCCGTGAAAAAGAAAGAAAAAACTTTTCTTCCTTAAATTAAAGTAAATCATCACGCAAATTGTCTCAAATAGCAGAATTAATGTATTAAATTGCTTTTCTACTGTGTCTGAACATGATCACACAACTTGTTACGTTCCACCTTGTCGTTTGGCAGCAGGGTAATTCGTTGTAGAATCAGCATGCTCGAAAACGCGACTGCTACCGATCTAGGTGAAACTGATATGGATGATAACCTACTTGACCGTTACGAAGTAGTGACATTTGGGTTGAGTCCACACTGAAAATGTAATGGTCGGACCAGGGTGGACACATGGCCAAATTATGGTGTGACATAAAACGGCATGAATTGCGAGTCACGCCGTCATTTGGCGTGAATGACAATGCGTTTTATGAGAAAGTCACGCCAAAAAAACGGCATGACAGAAAGTTCACTCAAACATTAGCGTGAATTTTTTGAGCTACGCCTATAGATTTTTAGTGCAACATGTCTCGTATCGAGATATCGAACAATGTCGATATGATCTGATTTCTCCGAAATCGTCTATAAATTTGCTTATACCTCGAGAACCTTTCGAGATAACTCAAATATTGAAAAACGGTTAGCAAGAGGATACAATTCTGCATCAAATGACAATTTTCGCAATTTTTTGAATGAAGTTAAGGTTCTGCTCGGTTTGAAGCGGTTCAAATATGAAAAGAAGCGTTTAACTTTCTTCCAGCGATCAAACAAGGCATACATTAGCTAAAGAAAATAGCTAAATCCTTCCTACTTTATCAGTTGGCCGAACAGGATCTTGAAAAAAGGGAGTCGACCGACTAAAAATTTTTATCGCAGATTTCGATAGGTCTCGGCAAGACCTTTTCAGCGAGGGGTCGGAAGGGGGTCTGTGAGCCAGTCCAACGGACACGTTTTGCACTTTAACTGTAGCTCAGTAGGAATAGAAGAGCGGGCCTCAGTCATGATGTTACATCGATAACTTTGCGTTTCCCCTCCACGGGGTGTGTAGTCCGAGAAGACCCGGACCCGAGAAGAGGTCGCCGGCGCCGGCAGGCCAAGCTGGGCCCGGCCCCTGTCGAACCGAGTTGCCGGCGCAGCGAAGCGGAGCGGAAGGGTGGGCCCAAGCTTGTTAGGAAGGATTTAGCTATTTTTTGAGCTAAAGTATTTCTTGTTTGATAGCCGGACTAAAGTTTAACGCTACTTCTCATATTTGATGCAGAATTTTATGGGGCATTCCATGCTAGATTGGCCTTTTTCGTAGGTCACCATTCCGGCTCTCGATGAAAGAATTTTTGTGGGTAGACCTCATTTAAAAAAACAATTTAGTGCAAGATCTCACGCAAATTGGTCAAGTAGTCCCTGAAAAATTTGGCCCAAAGTTTTGCCTTAAATTTGTTTGGGTGGTTTGAGCAAAATTGCATTTTTGCACGTTTTAGCCCATAACTCCGTCAATTTTTGACGCGACGATTCCCAACACGGTTTCTGAAAGGAAATACTGCGAGGATTCCGAAAATGTACTTGGATTTAAGATCCGACAATGTTTAGGTGGCGAAAAGTGCAAACAAACTCAGAAAATGTGGTTTTGTAGACCAATTTTCAGGAGGTTTTCCGGCCTATGCCCATATCGTGAAAAATCGAATAAAATATGGGAAGTTGCAGCCCATACTATGCCTTAACACGCTAAAATCTCAGAATTTCCGGGTGTGAGTCTAGTTTCGGAGCTGCAGCGACTTGAACATTCATTAAAAAAGGTCAAAATCGATTTTTTGCCAAAAAGTACTTCAGCCACGCGTCATGGGTAGCTTCGTTCAGATGAGTCTTTTTGACCTTTCTTTAAGATTTCAGGTTCCCCTTTCGAAAGGTGCAATCGATATTGTTTGCACAAGTGTCCTGGACCCACGAAAAACGAAAGCTGGGAGCGCCCAGGCAACCCAACTGGCTCGCCCAGAGGCCGACGGGTCTTGCCTACCGCACAGGCGCTCGGGCCGCTTCGGTCGGCCAGCTACGCTCTAACTAATGGCAGTGCCCACACTTCCAGTGGCATCGCGTCCGGGTAAGGCACACCGTCGACGGTGCCTTCGGAGACCTAGCCGCGGCGGGCTTGCCGGACACCACCATCTGCTCGGCCCGATGACCCTCACGCCAAGCGTTGGCGGCGGGTTATTCCTCTAGGGGCCCCATGCATTGTGCCCCCCCCCCCCCATTTTTCCAGGCCATGCGCAGTCGCAGGGCTGAGCGAAGCGGGTAGCGGGTGGCGCGCGCGACGCGAGGGCGCGAGGGAGGAGTTGGACCGCTGCGTACGGTGGTGGCGAATGGCGTTTCTGACTCGCTTACTAACTACTTTTTTTGCTTGGTCGCAGCCCTTGTTTGTATTATGGTGGGTTTAAGTGGCTTCTTTGATAGTGATCTACATACGTCGATTCCGTAGCCGTGCCCGTGCCACAAGGGCCCTTCAGCTCCTTAAGACCAGTATCCAGTTTACAAATTAGTACGATGAGGCCCTATGGGCCCTTGCTCTGTGTGGCCCTGCGGCTCATTGGATCCTCTTGGCCCTTGCCCTTGATTTTGGGACTTGTGAGCCCTTGCTTTTTGTGACCTTTGGGCCCTTGTTCATGGGGCCACTTCGAGGGGTCCTATTCAAAAGATCTTATCTTAACGTTTCCATAACAAGAATCTTCTCTTAAACGCATGCGCATTTTGCTAAGTTTGATCATTTGGGACAGCTTTAAATAAAATCATGATCATGATGGTATCCACGCCAACTTGAAGAGGACAAATGAAAGAAACTAGTGGTGCTTGTAGAAATATATTTCACTTACGTTCTTATCCGTCCAAAATGGTCAAACTTACCAAAATTCGCGGAAACGGTAAAATAAGATCTTTTGAGTAGGACCCCTCGATATGGACCCTAGCTCTGTTGGTCTACTTTTTGGGTCTTTGCTCTGTGGGCCCTTTTTAAGCCCTGGCTTGCTCTTTGAACCCTTTTTGAGCCCTTGCTCTTTTAGCCCATTAGATCCTTGCTCTAGAGGCCTTTTGGGCCCTTGTTACTTGGCCCCTTCGGACTCTTAGCGCATTTTGAACCCTTTGGGCCATTGAGGCCTTTTGGAGTGAGTCCAGGGGCCCAAGGGCCCTGGAAGCGATCGCCGCCTAGCCGCCCAGGCCAGTCCGCCCCTGGTAAGGTACACCCGGATCGGTGGCAGTCGCGTTTTCGAGCTTGCTGATTTAAAGAATTACACAGCATTGATATAAGAAACCAACTTCAGACCTGTTTTCGAGCGCACGTCTTCTCGATCCTACACGGAAAAAAATGGATTTGCTGTGCCAGCTAATTCCTTAGCTGGCTAGGCTCCAGCGGAGATTATCAGCTCCAACAGCTAATTTTTCCTTTGACTTCCCCAGCTAATAGGGATTCGCTCTCTGAAGTTAATTAGCAGCTGGCATAGCTCGACATATCAGCTCGGTGAACTGACATGATTTTTCCAATCATAAAATACGAGGCTGGGTCTCGAACCCGTGCTCTGCGGATCGGACACCACCTCGGAGACACTGAGCCACCGAAACACTTGAATACTCTTGTAGCTGCATCCGATCCGCATCTAAAATTGCCCGTCAATGTGATCAGCTGTCTCAGCTAACGCATTGCCTCCTATAGCTAAGACTTTTTCTGAACAACGAAGATATTTTCAGCTACCGCAGCTTGCATCACTTCTCTGCGCTCGTGATCAAATACATCTGTTGTAGCTGAATAACGCCAGCTTACTGCTTAGCTCTCGTAGCTAATATAAATTCGTTTCGATGGTCAAACCATTTCGTTGCGTTAGAGAAATATTAGCTGTTCCAGACATCATTTTGACTGGCGCTATTTCAGTCATTAAATTAGCTATCCTGACTAATTCTTAGCCACCACAGCTAATCCATTTTTTTCCGTGTGAAGGCTCCACATTGGAGTTAAATTTTTTATTTGAGGTCATTGCTCGTCAACCATGTAAACAGATTAAGTTAACTTTAGGTGCACCTTCATACGGTTCCTCAAAATCTTAGTGCGAAAAATTAGAAAACCGGTCTGTTTCGTAGCTCACTCTGATCACCATTTTGTGACGCATTATTTGTTAACGGGGCGTTTTTTTAACAGGTCCAAAGTATTCCAGAAAGCAACTGGGTGTCTTCCTCACTTGGGCGTTACATTCCTGATGGAAACGAGGGCATTCAGGTCTTTGAGATGGACAACTTACCGCCAAACTCGGATTTGATTGTGCGCATCCTTCTCCTTGACCAAGAAATGCGTGCTTACGACTCTCCTCCGTTCGTTCCTGTTCGAACGGGAGGACGAAGTAAGTAAATTATGTCGGTATATTTCACTCTTTAATAGGGGTTCCGATGGGAATCCTAAATGCCCTGGTTCCAACAGAGCCCTGATTGTTTCCGCTTTCTAGATTCTTTCTTCTTTGCTTTTAGCAAAACGAAAACTGCCAAATCCTTTCTTCTACTAAAATACCACCATGGAAATTTTTCGTAACCGACTTAAAGTAGTGCATCAGCTTCAGGCACCTAGTCAACTGCAGAACTGATGGTTCACAACTTAAACGTTTCTGTCCGTTCAAAATTGATTTTAAAATTCAGAGTGATGCTTTATGTCCTTCTTCGTGTATTCAATATATTGTTACGTGGGATGTACTGTCCAAAATATTTATTAACTATTTTAAACAATCCTTGAAAAGTAGTCAGCTTGACTAGGTTTGCACAGTGCTGCCCCCACAAAGCCTCGGTACTGACGTCCCGAGACTTGGTTGAGAAAAAAATGCACATAATATACTGCAATAAAATGTGACTTCTATGTCTTAAAATAGTGAAGATAATGCTCTAAGCGACTCTCAGTTTGATATTCAACGCAAAAACGCATTTGAGAAAGACAAAGAGACGCGCGCATCAGTTGAGACTTTCCGCGCATGAGGTTGGCATCGTCGCTGCAGCGCTCCCTACCCACCGCAGGCGAGCATTTGAACCCGACGGAGTTTCCCGACCCCTCCAGGTAGCCGGCACAGGGGGCGCCAAGGGGCCGGAAGGGCAGCCGACGACCCGGTTTCGGGCGATATTTTGCTGAGATATCTCTTATTTGTCCAGGAACCACCTTGTTTCTTGCAATACTATGATTCTTCGAAACTTTTTTCTACCAGGTGATAGGTTTTTCTTCAAACTGTTAATACTCTACGTGCCTTTAATTTTAAATTGACGGGTCTGGTGGGTAGCTCTCCCATAAGAGCCCATGTTAAAATGCTCAACTTGAAGTTCATTTCTCTTCAAAATGAGTCTAGAAAGGGGCATTTAAAAGTGTGCCATCGTAATAGGCCCACATTTTTCTATCGATATAATCGAAAATAAGGACTTTTTAAATACTTTGTGTGGCTGTTGTACTACTTTAAACTAGTGATTTTAATTTTCCGGAAACGAGCAACCTTTCTGAAATATACCGGAAAAAAATTTTTTAAAAAAGGACGCAAAAATACCAGAAAATTTGAAAAAAATTGGAAATTAAATTTTGTGACAATTTCTCTACGTTATGCTCGTATGCAAAAAAAAAATAATGAAATAATTGCTACCATTGTAACGGACGGGAACAGACGAGCAACGGGAAATCCAAAGGGAGCGCAATGAAAAATCCTCCAACCTTCTAAATACATTTTCCCACCTTTATTTTGGTGCCAACTTCAGGTACCTTCAACACAAGTAACTTTCCCTATATCACGTGCCGAGTTTTTAAGTTATAAAGTAATAAAAATAAAAAATAATCATGTTTTAACTTTGCAATTTTTCAACAAAAATTTTAGTAACGATTTGCAGTGCTGGAAACCGTGTTATGCGTTACCGTTGGAACTTTTTTAACTTTTTCATTTTTTTAAAAAAAACTGCCGCCTTTTTATGTTTTTTTACCCCTCTTATGGTGTTTATAGGTCGAGTTGAGAACCTGAAGTTGGCCGACGTATCAGGTAGGAGCGCCAATCTCACATGGTCCTCACATGACTTCAAGATGGGGGACTACTTCTTTGTGCGACATGAGGTAAAGTTCTGTTGTCACGGCCTTTCCGCTATCGCTACCTCTTTTGGTTTCTTTTGGTCCCAAATAACCCAAAAAACGACTACTTGGATTAAAATTTATATTTTCTTGGTCTTTTTTTTTCTCAGACAAATGTTCTTGATTAAATTTTTTTTTCTTGTACTAAGAATGTTTTCTTGAAAATAAAAAACAAGAAAAGAAAAACAATCCAGAAACCTTTTGTGTGGGAGCCAATGAAGGGACTAAATCTTATGCCCCTTACTGCCTTTTTTGGAAAATAAAATCTGTGCATGATGAAAATGACACGCAAAAAATACGGCAGGACTTAAAATGTTGTCTGAGGCATCGTATCTGAGTTAAATACCAAAACTTGACATCTTTTAAATGGTTATTTCGGGGTGCCTCCAAATAGAAGAATCCTAACTGTCTGTGCCAGGTCCGTGCGAATCCATGACAGTCCTATCTGCCCGTGACAATTTGGAACTACCCTCACTGCACGTGACGTGAGAATCGGTCTCTTATTCAAGTCCGTGACGCGCACAAACAACATGAAACTACTTGCGGAAAAATTCAATCGCTATTTAAAATCGTGGACATTGTATTTTCGTAGTGGAGAGAGCTCATGAGCAGTTTTAACTATACCTCTGCAGTGCAAATAGTTCCCCATCCGCACGGGCAGTTAGGATTGTCTTGAATCTGCACTGTTGCGTAGGAATTTTCTTTAAGGAGGCGTCGTTCTGTACACGAATTTTTGAAAAGTTAGGTGTGCCGCGTGATCACATGACTTTGTTCTGAACGGGCCTTGGTGTCTTGTGGCTTCGACTTGCAGTGCTTGTCCATGGTCGGGTGCCCCGGACCGTGTCCACATCGGGGCGGGATCGTGACGGCGGCCACTACAAGCATCACCTTGCAGGAGCTTCTGCCTGCCGCCACCTACCGTGTAACTGTTGAGGCTGCCGACAACCACAAACAGGCGATCATCTTCACCACGAACCTATTATGTGAGTTACTGTTCCTGCCAACTCTCCTCAGCAGATGAGTCCAGGAATACGGTTCTTAGGGGGTGACTACTTCGGGTCGAGTGCGCAATCCATTAGACTCTGGAAGATTCCGAGGATTTTCAAATTAAGCTAGATTTCGACGAACTTAGTTTTCACTCTGTGACATTGATTGTCAAAACAATTAAAAAGAGCAATAGCAAATAAGAAAAGCCGTACCTCGCCATGGCCCCCTCCGATCGTCCTGATATTTTGGGGGCTCTTTGTGCAGGAAACGTAAACGAACGGCAGGGTAAGAAGGGGGTTGAGAAAAACGACTAAATCCACGATTTTAACTAAAATACCAAATAATCGACAACTTTGAAGTCCTGTAGCTTCTGAACAGCTGATCAGAAAATCTGGGCGAGTGCTCATTCGACTCGTAGGGGCCATTCTACAAAGAGGTAACATTAGATGGACCAAAAAGTCCCAAGGAAAAAACTTCCCAAGACAAATGTCAATTTCAGGGTGTTGTTAGCGTTTTTTTTTAGGCTGCTGATGCAGGTTACCGTCCCACGTCAATTCCGAGGTCACATTCTTGTTCCTTGGTCAATTTTACATTAGAGTGTTAAATTTTAGCCCCCTGGGATGAAAACTGTCAATGTACGGCAAAATACCCAGATCCATGTTTTTACTCCAAAAATAACAATATAGTTCGGTACAGATTAGCCAAAAAAAAAAAAAAAAAAAAAAAAAAATGAAAAAAAAAATGAAAAAAAATCGGGGTATGTCTGGGCGGTAATGTACTACCCATTAGGTGCCTAAAGAGCCCCCAAAATATCAGGAAGATCGGAAGGGGTCATGGCGAGGACCAGCTATATATTGCTCAAACGACGTCTGGGACAGGCGCACCAGATATCGTGGAACGTTTTGTCCCACGATATCTGATGCATTGCCTGTCGCACACTTCGGATTTGCAGCGAACTTAAATCAAGCTCCATTAGGGCCAAATCTAGTCAATTCACGTTGAGACGAGACGATTGTGACACTAAATTCCAGCGACCTTGAACGTGACAAGACACTGTGACAAAAAGTTACAGAGAATTCTGGAAACAACTTGTGCTAATTCCCTGTACCCTAAACCGAGTATTTTCCGTAGCCTCTTTACCATACTCATTCTTCAGTCTTCTCTCTAGGACTTAGTCGTCTCCGTGCACCTAAATGGTCTGCGACGAGCATGCGAAGAAAACTGTGAGTCGCACAGTGAATACTTTAAAGAGGCTGCAGGAAATACTATGGGTTTAGGGTACAGAGAATCCTGGCAAAAAAATTAACTGACTTTTCCGTAGTTTTTTGCCACAGTGGATTTAGGTGACAACGATGTCGATTCCATTTTGAAAAGATTCGGGAAGAACATTGCAGTTATGAAGGTTTTCTTTGCCGTTTCCAAACGATTTTAGCCGCACACGTTCACACGGATTTCATGAATCGGGAGTGGTCACTCTTTTCTACAGAGGCAACAACGCACGCATTTTCTATTGTTTTCTCAGCTCCGGACGCAAGTGTGTCGTCGCTTCGCGTCTCTGCCCGAACCAACAGCTCCGCCCTGCTGGAGTGGGGGCCCTCCGATCAGTGCGAATGGGTGTTCGGGCCTGTGGCACTGTACGCCTGGAGTCTCCAGCCTCTAGGCAGCAAGGCGGGGACGGCCACGGTTGCCAACACGACGGCCACGTCCACCGTGCTGACGGGGCTGCAGCCGTTGGCTAACTACCAGTTCAGTGTCAACCTCTTCAACACGGAGGGGAAGAGTCCAGAGAGCCGCATCGCCACGCTCAACTTCAGCACACATCATACAGGTGAGCAGTGCACACTTTGCACTGCGCTGAAAATGACGAAAATGAACGACGTTGTCATGACATTAAATGCCTTGGAGCAGGGCGCGGAAACGACCTAGGTAGCAGGTGAACCCATGCTCCCCGCTTCGGTGAAGGGGTCAAGGAAAACTTCGAGATCATCAAAACTAGGCCTCTGTTTGGAAAACAGTTTGCACAGACCGGAAGAGCACGAAATGAAGGGTCCATTAGGCTTACAGGCCTTCCCGGAACAGCGATTTGTACCCACAAAAAATGCAAGTGTAAACACTGAAAATTGCCAAAAAGCCAAGAGACTCTGGTGACGCCATCTATGTGTACACACTTCCTCCATAATTAGAGTTACATTAGGAAGTTTTAGGAAGGCGAATGAGTCTAATACACTCTTAATTGCATGTTTTTTTGATCTGTGCAAAGCGGATTTCAATCAACGGCCCAGTTTTCGTAATCTCGAAAGAGTATGTAACCTGTGCAGAAGCGGGGTGCATAGCCTCACGCGCTCTTTTAATCGTTTCCGCCCTCTGCTTGGAGTGGACACCACATTAAAAGCAGGTGTGGTTTTAATGAAGAGCCTCTGCAGGGTTTGCACTCTCCACACTTCAAGTGTGGAATTCTCGACATTAGCAGCACGCCAAGACAGAGGGGCTCTGTGAGCTACTCCACACTTGAAGTGTGGAGACTGCAAATTATACACAGCAAAGTGCAAACGAAAGGATTACCCTTGCGAAAAGGAAAAAATATATGGGCAATGTATGGTTGACATATATTGTTGACAATATATGGAATTTATATATGGAAAAGATATTTAACAAGATACTTTTCAGGTATAAATAATGTATGGAAAATATATAAATCTCATACATTGCACAATATATAAGCAATGTATAGCAATAAAAACACTATGAAACTAGACAAAGACACGGAAGTCTCTGACGAATGCTGAAAAGGGCTCAACATCTTTCACGGTCATGTAGGAAGGTGCAACTTTTCACGCTGCGCCCAAATAAGATGTTCAGAATATCCTAATCGTTTCACTTTACTTGGTACATAAGATTGGGCTCGGAGCTGGCTTCGGACTCGGACTAGTTCAACGTGCCGGTGTCCCCCCGTCTAAGGTCTCTATGCGAGACGGAGCGAATGGTGCCACTGGAAGTGCGAGGGAGACAAACGGCCACCCAGCAGGTTGCGGATGGAACGTATGGAGCAGGAGTAGATGCGTTGGGCGGGTCGGATGCGGGCGCAGTCAGGCGGCAGTGAGAACGGATGCCAAACGGATGGATATGCACAGCTCTGCCAAATGCATAAACAATAAAAATTGTGAGATGCGAACGAACACCTTTCCAAGCGTAAGACACTGACAGTGCGACCACGCACTTTAAAAAGCCTACGAAGCGACGCTTCGTTATCGGAAGAAATCGAAGGCATTTTAAAATGTACGAAGAAATGCTTCGTTTTGTGAAGCAAAATCTTTCGCATTACGAAGCATTTCCATATAATACGAACCAAATTCTTCAATGCCCTCATTTTCTTTGAAGTTACGAAGCAGATTCTTCGTAGCGTTTTTAGAGTGCGTTTTGAACCGTGAGACATTTTGTTACACACTGCTACATGCGCACAAGCCCGACAGTTTGGGTATTTGCTGTTTCTCACAATATCGTGAGACTTTTCTATAAGCGACGAAAAGGCGCATCACCGAGTACACCAAACGAGTTTTCTTCGCAGTGCCAGACCCGCCGCGCGACCTAACGGCGTACCGACTCAACCGCACGGCAGTGTGGCTCCGCTGGCGGGCGCCCTCCCGGCCCAGCGGCACGCTGCGCGCCTACATCATCGACACCACGCCGCTCAAGGAGAAGGGGGACGCGTCCCGGGGCCCACCCCGCCTGCTGCGCAGCGAGCGCCTCCCCGTCGGCTCGCACTGCGGCGGCTACCCCGAGTTCGTGTGCTTCACGGTGGCGCGACTGCGGCCGCAATCGCGCTACACCATGACGGTGAGCGCGGTCAACGAGCACGGCGACAAGCCCGGGGAACCGGCCTCCGTCGAAGCCACCACCATCAAAGGCGGTGAGTTAGAGTCCGGGGCGGATCCACGCCAAACTCTTAAAGCGGTGCACCGAGGGGTCCACCACTCAGCCCAGGAGCGTACACAGGATTACTGATTACCAGTGATTACCTACAAAATTACTCAAAAAAAAACTTTATAATTTTGGCCGGCTAAGAGCATTTTTGGCCTATTTTCAAAAGGAATACACCCAAAAGCCATTAAAAACAGCGAAAATATCCAGTTTTGGCATGTGATTTCCTATGATTACTGGACGAAGTGTACACACGATTGCCAGAGTGGTGGACCCCTCGCGGTGGACAGTGTCCTAGGAAGGCGGTACAAAAATAACTGCCCTTTTACAGCGGTACAAAAGTTACCACCCTCTAACAGCAGTATGTTACCGCCTTAAGTGCTCCGAGTTGAGGGCACGTAAGGTAAAAATCAATTGTGGGTCTTATTCGAAAAATGCATACTTAAAGTATAAACTTTGAACAAGTAGCCAAAGTTGCATTGAGGCGTTTAAATATGATCCCTGTGATCCCTTGCATTCGTTCTACAGCATAGCAGCCCCGTCTGTCGTCCTCGTTTACTGAGCTACGGCGGTTTAAAAAAAAGACTGATTTGGCCCACAATTGATATTTGGAATTAATTGTGGGTCAGCCGTTTTTAAAGCTATCTGCGCACCATGTCTTGAATTTTTTTTTGCCAAACTAAGGGTGACTTACATTCCTTCACTTATCGGCAACGGCGTTCGCCATCATTCCATGATTTGATAATTTGAAAATGTTCCAAAAACATCCATTTTTTCCCTTTCTCTGGCCCTTGGATAGGCCGAATTTTCCTTATAATTTAAAGGCAAGGGGTTGCCCACTTCTTATTTTGGTGTACACACGATTCCGGATTACCACGATCCCTGAACAAATCCCATTTAAAAAGTGAGGATATTTAAAGAAATTTCTTTGTTTCTTAGTGTTTTAGCACACTATCGCAAGATTACGACGTCACACCTTTGAAATTTTAAGAATTTTATATAAAATTTCGAAAAAATTACGAATGATTCCTCGGTTGAGTGTACACATGATTCCCGGAGTGGGTAACCCCTTTTAAAGGTCTTTCTTTGCTACCCTATAGGTGGCGTTGTGGTCGTTGCTCAGAAATCCGCGCCGTTTCCGGTGGCGAAGGACAGTTGAGGGAAGACCCATCCGAAATTGAAATCGATTCGCTCATTCATGGATTTGTAGCGGCCCGTCACAAAAATGGCCCATTATTGATTCGTGACGCACAATTGATTTTTTACCTTACCGCCTTTAAAGTAAGGTAAGTTTTGGACAGCCCTCGAGAAGGCGGTAAAATATGGATTCCGCCGGTGGTGAAGTAACCGCCCATAGAGGGTATTACCACTAGTGTCGGTGTCAATTTCACTGCCTGTGGGTTTTGGGCGTCACTGGGGGCGGGGACAAAGAAGCTGTTTTAGCCTACCTGTAAGGCGGCTAGGGTTCATGGTAGGAGCAGTAATGGCCCCCTCCCCCTTCTCTGGATCCACGCTGGCTGAAGTGCGTTTTGCAGAGGAACAGTACCTGCACAACACTGTCCCAAAAATAATGTCAAATCAACGAATTTGTTTTAGTTGATTTTACTAATTATATAGTTTAGTCGACTAGACAAAGATTTAGTAGATGGGCCAATTTCTCATACTGTCACGTCAGCCTGCATCTTACATCACTAACTATTTCCAATAATTCTCATATCAGCCCATATTGACTTACAATATGTATTCAGTGTGATCTAAAGTTTCTCGGAGAAATTCATTCTATTATTGCTTTATTTAAAAGATTGAGGATTGCTCAGATAAAAGCGGATTCTGTTTACGCCACGACTCGGCTCAGCCCACCTCATATTTCTTGTATGATGAATTCAATGAACTTCGGCATGTGGCATTAAACGGGCATTTCAGATTGACAGATCACACCCTTTCACTTGATATTTTTACTATGTGCGTGAGAGAAAGTCAGCTACAACCGTACGATCTGTCGTACCTTGGAAGAATAGGGTTATGTTGGATGGAATCCTCCCGTTTCTCGACCAATTTATTGCTTCAGCTGACTTTCTTTAATTTGATACGTTATGGCTTGATTTTTTTCCGCATCATAAAGTGGCGAAACGGCGTTTCCCGGTGTTGTTATGAAAACAAGATAGGTTAGCCTCTCTGCGTATTTGATTTCAAACAAGACTTAAAAGAGCCAATCAGGAACAACCCTAGCCTTCTTTATGTCAATATAACAATTGCCTCTTTGAATCGAATGTAACTAAGAAAACGTCATCAACACGCCGGAGGCGATGACGTCCAAGGCGTGTGACGTAATAGTCAGCGACCAAGAGAGGTCGACGAAATCTCTTCGTCGAAAATCCGACGAAACTTTTGTCAAAAATGACCAATATTTAGTGGATTGAAACGTGAAAACGCGGACGAAACAGGCCACGTCGATTCGACTAAAATTTAGTGACCCCTCGAAATGACGAAATATTTTCGTCAAATCCACTAAGGCTTGGACGATTCGAACTTACTTTTGGGACAGTAAATGGTGCGTGCACGCACTTTCAAAAACCTGTGGCCCGATGCACCCTAAACTTATTTAAATTTAGTTAACATTAGCCGGAAACAGTCCTAAAATTTGATTTCGAAGATATTCGGTTATAATGGTGTGCATATAGCCTGCGCATACAGCATTTTAGTAAAGTATGGGGTGTTCAGTTCTTCCTCTGTCCAGTTTTCCTCGCACTGACCCTATAAAGATAATCCCTTGCCCTTAATTCAGTTTTCATAGTGACTTTCATTCTCAGTCAGGTTTGTTTGCGAGGGATGTCTCTCTACTCTCTCTCTCTCTCTCTCTCTCTCTCTTTCTCTCTCAGGACCTGGTGCATAAATTCCTATTTCTTTTCGATTCCAGTCTCAGAACCGCCCCAGGACTTGAGGGTGGTCTCGCAGGGCAAGAACCATGCGGTACTCGCCTGGGGGCTCCCTGATAAGATCAACGGAGACTTGACGTTCTTCGAGGTATGTATCAGTAACGGTTGACTTTTCATGCGGTTTGGTGGCGTGCTTTTGCTTTGTTAATCATAAACGAAGTAAGATAAAGGGTGAAATTTCAGCCCTAATACATATCAATGGTGTACTGTACGAACTTCATACACAGTAATAAGGTAAAAAATCAATTATGGGCCATTTTATTCTGACGGGCCGCTGAAGTTCCGTCGGTGATCGAATCGAGTTGAATTTTTCGGTAGGTCTTCCCCAAACCTTCCTTTGACTCCTCAAGTTGCGCGGATGTCCGAGCAATAACCACGTCACCTTTCGGCCTAGTAAGGGAGGCCTTTCAAAAAGCCCTGATAATGGCACCCATCCAACGAGGATAAAAACCGTACTTTTTCCCTACCATAAGGCACCATAAGGCAAGTTCGTGATGGAACATGACGTTAAACATTTCAGCAAAAATCCAAAAACACAATGAAGTTGCCCTTAACCAAAGATGCATCGCCCGTTGATCAAATATAATAACACCAATCGAAAGAGCTTAAAAAATGGAGTTTTTGGTATATATAGTTTGCTGACTGGGAAAAAAACCTTACAAAGTTATATGGAAAATAACAGTCAATAAAGCCCTAGACGCTGGGTTGTAGGGTATGGGCATTGCCTACTGCTTTCATAATTCTGTAACATTTTTAGTTTTTGTCCAGTCGGCAGACTACATATACCAAAAACCTACATTTTAAGCTCTTTCGATTTGTGTAATCATATTAGATCCACGGGCAATACATCTTAGGTAAAGGGCAACTTTTCGGTGAATTTGAACTTTTGCTGAAATGTTTAACGTCTCGCCCTGGCTTCAATGTTTGTTAACCACAACCCCCCCCCCCCATAAAAAAAATGAATTTCGTAAGCCCTTTCGATTGATATAAGTATGTGAGACATTTAGATAGTGAATTTTCCCTCACACCCTATTTTTAAGGTTTTCGGGTGCGTTTTTTTTTTTTTTTTTTTTTTTTTGCCAAAACGAGTACCTGGGAGGAGGTAAGATATTATTTCACATCGCCCAGACTTTGCAGGGATATAAAAGAACGTATTACGCACCCATCCTGAGATAGCCGCCACCTATATAAGCCCTGGTTTGGTCCCTGGACGGCCAGAAGTGCCATTTTTCACTGTTAGACCCATATTTGGAGCCTTCAACGAGATGGAAGGTGACGTCACAAGAACCCGGCATTTTGGAATCTCTTCTCTTATATTCAACTACTCTGAAATTCAAAGGGTGAGACGTCTCACCAAATTGCAGCGATACAAAAAGAATCACCGAAAAAAGGTCGTACACAAATGTATCACCGGTAAAAGGTCAGACATCAGCGAGATGGGCCCTTCTTTTCCTGGGCCAGTATCATCCTTTTTCGGTGATACATTTGTGTACGACCTATTTTTTCGGTGATACATTTGTGTACGACCTTTTTTTCGGTCATACATTCGTGTACGACCTTTTTACGGTGATACATTTAAGTACAGGGTAGGTTTACGCCAGACCGTGTCTTGTCGTAACAGGCTTCGCGATGCTGCGCCAGTTTCGACAATCCTCGCCTGGCGTTACACCTACCTTGGCCTGCGGCACTTCCTGCTTGCCTTCGGCAAGCTGTTTTAAGGGTTCATGGAGGCTATGAGTAGTGCACTACGTGATGAATGGTCGAAGTTTATTATATTATAATATTCTAGTCAAAGTAGCCCCTACGTGGTTGACACTTTGGTCAGGGGTCATAATTGATTTCATTTTCGTCTTCAGCACCTTCCAAACCATGCGGAACCATGTAAAAATGTCTCTACAATGAAAAGTCACAAGAAAGTTGCACTTTTACTGCCGTTTTTTCAGTGTTTTATCGTTGGTGCGACTGAATGGATTGCGATAGAAAGCTGAATTTTGGCGTGTGGCGAGCCAAGGACATACCTAATAACACTGCAAAATCTCAGCCAAATGGGCCGAGCCTTTCAGGAGGAGTAGTGCGGACACACACGCACTCAGACAGGAAAAGTTTTTCAGCCCCGGTGGGGTAACTGGCTTCGCTAATCGCTCAGCCCATTACCAGTGTACATAAAAAGACATACGCCGTTTAATTCTGAGATTTTCGACCCACCCTTATTACAATATCTCACCGCGACAGGGTGTGTTGGGTTGCTCACCGCACTGCATCGGTGGCGTTCACTCAGAAAGTGCCCGCTTGAAAAATTGCGTGCATAACTGTGCACTAAGAAAGTACAGAAGAATTTAGTGCAGTTACTTGCTGAGCGATAAGCGAAGCCAGTTACTCCAGTAGGGTTAAAATACTTTTCCTGTCTGTCTGTGTGCGTCTGTGTCCGCACTACTCCTCCTGAACGGCTCGGCCGATCTGGCTGAGATTTTCCAGGATTATTAGGTATGTCCTTGGCTCGCCATACGCCAAAATTGAGCTTTTTGCCCTTTTTTTGAGCGTTTTTAATATACTTCCACCATTCATCATGTAGTGCACTACTCATTGCCTCAATGAGCCTTAAAACAGCTTGCCGCAGGCAAGAAGGAAGCGCCGCATGCCAAGGTAAGTGTAACCAAGCGTGGATTGTCGAAACTGGCGCAGCATCGTGAAGCCTGTTACGACAAGAAACTGCCTGGCGTAAACCTATTTTGTGGTTATACACTGGGCGTCAAAATTAGCGTTACACTTCAACTTTCCTTCGCCATTTCAACGGAAATTAAGGTAGGGGCTTCCAATTTGGTAGAGAGGTACCTCAAGGGATTGTACACACACCCCTTAAGCGGCGAGACCCGAACCCACCCCCTTCCTGCATTTCCCACCCTCCGCGTAAAACCTTGTCAAATTTCGGCTCTTTCCCCTTGATCAATAGGTCGTTCCAGGGGTCGCAGGGGGTTCAAATTTTGTCAGCCAGTTCATTTTGAGCTCCTCTTTTGAACGCGTTAAGAATCAACCCCCTACCTCTACCCGTCCGGGCGCTACAGTAAAACCCACCCCTAGGGGGGGGGGGGGGTAATTTTTTTCAAAAAATTCCGAAGGTTGAGGGTTGTAGCGCTTGCCTCTACGGTCACAACAAAACTGTTTCCAAGTCGCTAGCACCCCTGTGAGACCGCCTACCCCCGTCAAAATGCCATCCCTAATTTTGAATTACCGCCAAATTCCTCAAAAAGGGCCCGATTATCGTCGAAAATGGAACGAAACGTTAGGGAATCGTTGATTCGATCGAGCCCGGTCGAAAAATCCGCATGTGCACTGTCTAAAAGCTTTTACTGGGGGTTGCCACCCCTAACCATTACCACTCCGTTGGGAGGGGGTTGGAGTAATGGCGGCGGGTCGGCGTGGTCACGCCTCGACCGAAGGGGCATAGAGACAACTCCTGACCAATTTAAGTGTCAATCGCACAATTCCTTGTCACCTGACAACGAAAAAACCAAATTTTCGTTCAATTTCAACCCCTTAGTTGGCGCCTCTGTTCCTACGTAACCCGTGGCCTTAAAAATACGGGACCACGACGGCGGGGAGGGCGCATCCATTCCCTAACGCGCCCCCAAAGCGCAACCCCCTCTGACAAACCCGTGTGGCTGCAGGGACTTCCAAAGTTGAGCCGCTACTGGAGCGCCGCGCCGGGCCGCCGCTAGTCGCCTGATGGGTAGGCAACCCCTTTGGAAGTCCCTGCAGCCGCACGGGTTAGTCGGAGGGGGTTGTGCTTTGGGGGCGCGTTAGGGAATGGATGCGCCCTCCTCGCCGTCGTGGTCGCGTATTTTTAAGGCTACGTGTTACGTAGGGACAGGGGCGCCAACTAAGGGGTTGAAATTGAACGAAAATTTGGTATTTTCGATGTCAGGTGACAAGGAATTGTGCGATTGACACCAAACTTGATCAGGAGTTGTCTCTAAGCCCCTTTCGTTGAGGCGTGACCACGCCGACCCGCCGCCATTACTCCAACCCCCCCCCCCTCCCCCCCCCAACGGGGTGGTAATGGTTAGGGGTGGCAACCCCCAGTAAAAGCTTTTAGACAGTGCACATGCGGATTTTTCGACCGGGCTCGATCGAATCAACGATTCCCTAACGTCTCGTTCCATTTTCGACGATAATCGGGCCCTTTTTAAGGAATTTGGCGGTAATTCAAAATAAGGGATGGCATTTTGACGGGGGTAGGCGGTCTCACAGGGGTGCTAGCGATTTGGAAAGTTTCATTGTGACCGTAGAGGCAAGCGCTACAATTCTCACCCTTCGGAATTTTTTGAAAAAAATTACCCCCCTAGGGGTGGATTTTACTGTAGCGCCCGGACGGGTGGAGGTAGGGGGTTGAGTCTTAACGCGTTCGAAAGAGGAGCTCAAAATGAACTGGGTGACAAAATTTGAAACCCCTGCGACCCCTGGAACGACCTATTGATCAAGGGGAAAGAGCCGAAATTTGACAGGGTTTTACGCGGAGGATGGGAAATGCAGGAAGGGGGTGGGTTCGGGTCTCGCCGCTTAAGGGGTGTGTGTACAACCCCTTGAGGTACCTCTCTACCAAATTGGAAGCCCCTACCTTAATTTCCGTTGAAATGGCGAAGGAAAGTTGAAGTGTAACGCTAATTTTGACGCCCAGTGTAGTACAAGGTACAAAAGGGCATCATTATCCATTCTTTTTTTGGTTGCGTCGTCCGAGTAACAAATAACACATGATATCAACGTGATTTTTTCTGACAACGTAGCACACAATGACGCACTAAACCTGATGGGTGTGTAACGAACATCTCCGAATGCACGGTACGTGATGGCACGTGGACTTGTCGTGCAATGCAGGTGGCCGTGGTGCGCCACGTCCGCGCCGACGAGGAGAGCGCCGAGACCGACGTGCCGGACCCGGACGTGGAGCGCATCACAGTGGGCAAGGAGCAGCCGCAGTACGAGTACCGCGTCGAGGGCCTGCAGCCCGGCGCCACCTACGCCATCTCTGTCAACTGCGGCCGCTACGGCAAGGCGTCGCACCTCGAAGTCACCACTGACGATAACGACGAGGCCGTCTAGCCTCCCCCTCTGATGCTGTGCTGCTGCTCGGAGGTCCCGAGTATCGGATCACCGCTACCAAGTGTGGACAACTCTACATATGAAATGGATGGTTGCACACCACACCACCTCAGGTGTGCACTATGGCAAGAGAAAAGGGCTCTGTGTTGAGCTACTTCATTTTTGAAGTGTGCAGACTGCTAACTCTGCATTTGCAAGTGTAGAGGCTTTACTCTGCACCAAGAAGTGTGGAGTTGTCCACACTTAGTTTTAAAGTGTACTATTCTACTAATGTGTCATAAAAGTTCCGTCCCAGAAACTCAACTGCTCAACTGATGTGCATTATCACTCAAAAGCGTTATTCAATGTAACCCTAAAACCGCCATCAATACGATTAAAAATAATTTGTTTTAAAAAAATTGAGTTCGCAAGCTATTAACCTCTTTCCTACTCTCTGCACCCAGAGGATAAGGCAGAATGGGGCGATTCGTAACACATGTTCTTATTGGCTGAGCGATTGGCGAAGCCAGTTACTCCACTGGGGCTGGAAAGTTGTCTGTCAGTGTGTCTGCGTGTCAGCAGTTCTCCTGCTGAACGGCTCGGAGATCTGACTGAGAATTTGCAGGGTATGGGTATGTCTTCAGCTCGCCACACGCAAAATTGATCCATGAAGCGGAAGAAGGGAATAACTAATTCATCTCTAATTTGAGTTTTTCATATTTTTGTTGTTCTTTAGAATGGTTGGCATGAACACCAAATTATTTGATTCAATTCCAATTAGTTTAAGAGAAAATCAACATGGAAAAAGGATACATCTTGACTGGGCTCCTTTTACGGTTTCAACTGACCGGAAAATGGAGTCAGGTACTCACCCGATATTCAATGAGTCCGTTGAAAAGCTTGAAAAAAGGAGCTACCTCAAGTTATGTCTTTATGCATGCATAGGACAAAGGAGTCATCTCAGCTTGCGTCCAAATTATCCTGTTGCATTTAGAGACAAGTACGATTGTGTCTAAATGTCACAATGGCATTTGGAGGCAAGTGCAATTGAGTCTAAATTTCACAGTTGCAAAAAGAAAGAAGTCAATTAATCCCCTTTGAATCCAAAAAGCTTGAAATTTAATGAAACTTACAGGAAAATCGATTACAGCGTACTGACGGCGACCCTTCGTTGGCGAAAGTAGCACACAGTGCAACCCAGACACAGAATAGGCCTCCACTCCAAGAGTCGTGATTTGATGCATGACTTTTGAAAATACGTATTCAGTGCCAACTTTACGACATTAATTTCGCGCGCGACGGAAACGTCATTAATGTGGATTATGGGCAACTTACCACACAATACACTTCTTATTCATGAAAAACAATTGGTATCATTCACGGAAAACAGCAGACACGACGGTAAATAATTAAAATAAATCGCTGCTTGGCACAATGTGGAAATTTTGCGCCCCCAATTTGGCTTTGTCAGCCCTGCCGAATCCGAGTCAAGTTGCGTACTTAAGGACGTCAAAATAAAAAAATAAAATGTCAATAGAAGTGATTAAAATTGTCAAATAGCAAAACTAACTGGCTGAGCGATTAGCGAAGCCAGTTACTCCACTGGGGCTGGAAAGTTTTGTCTGTCTGTGCGTGTGTGTCTGTGTGTCAGCACTACTCCCCCTGAACGGCTCGGCCGATCTGTCTGAGATTTTGCAGGGTTATTAGGCATGTCCTTGGCTCGCCACACGCAAAAATTCAGCTTTCTATCTCATTCCATTCAGTCGTACTAACGAAAAAACACTAAAAAAACGGCAGAAAAAGTGCAACTTTTTAGTGACTGTATATTTTAAAGACATTTTTACATGGTTTCTTATGTTTTTGAAGTTGCTGATGACGAAAATGAAATCAATTTCGACCCCTGACCAAAGTTTTAACTGCGAATTGTCTACGGCCCGAATTTACTAACATAACCAACTTCGACCCTTCACCTTGAAAAAAGGGGGTCGACCTACTAAAAAAATTTATTGCAGATTTCGATACGTCTCGGCAAGACCTTTTCAAAGAGGGGGCGGAGGGGGGTCTAGGAGCCCGACTTCATCAGTTGGCCGAATCAGGATCTTAAAAAAAGGGGGTCGACCGACTAAAAAAATTTATTGCAGATATCGATAGGTCTCGGCAGACCCTTTTCAGAGAGCGGTCGGAAGGGGGGTCTGTGAGCCCGCCTTCATGTATTGTGAAAATTGATGCAACGGCCATGTTTTGCACATTAACTTTGGCACAGTGGGAACACAAGAGCGGGCCTCAGTCCTAATGTTACATCAATAAGTTTGCGCTTTACCTCCACGGGGTGTGAGGTGCGAGGACCGAAGGCCCGAGAGACGGCCTCCGATTGGGCCAAGCCAGGTCTGGTGCGAGGGCCGAAGAAAGCCCGAGAAGAATCCGCCGGCAGGCCAAGCTGGTATCGGCCCCTGTCGAACTGAATTGCCAGCGGAGCGAAGCTGCCTACTCGGTTCGACGGAAGGGCGCGCCCTAGCTTGTATACTTCGACCATTCATCACGTAGTGCACTACTCATTGCCTCAATGAACCCTTAAAACAGCTTGCCGAAGGCGAGCAGGAAGCGCCGCAGGCCAAGGTAGGTGTAACGCCAGGCGTGGATTGTCGAAACTGGCGCAGCATCGCGAAGCCTGTTACGACAAGACACGGTCTGGCGTAAACCTACCTTATTAATTTGGAACACTCTTGTATTTTTTTGGTGGTCTGAAGTCTCTCATTTCAAATTCTTCAGGTACAGACTTGACCGGCGCCGTGAGGCTGAGTAACTACTTAAAATCAACATTTGCAATGTCAAATGTTAAAATTTAACAAATTCATTCGAAGAAAATATATTCAATTAATAGCTTTATGCAAGCTGCATAATATATCGACAAACATGTCATGTGTTAAAATTTGAAAACTTATTAAGAAAGAAAAATACGCTCTGTTTGAAGCTTTAGCCAAACTCAATAAAAATATTTTTAGAAATACAACAAATCGTCAGCACACTACAGCAAGAGGGCAGCCATCACTTCAGTAGGCTCAGTTGGCGAATCCGTGGGTGCCATGTGAGAGGACACAATTGGGTCCGAGGTAATAATAAACCAACATCCGCGTTGCAACGCGGATGTTGCCCCTACCGAAATAAAACGGTCGAAATCAGTAGGAACGGTCACACTCAATACCCCCTGTGCGAAAAGCGTCTCTCCCGGTGCGAAGTTAGCAGGAAAAGGTTTCATTTTTCGCACTCATTTCAGCCTCTTCTGGTGCGAAATTAGTGTGCGGGAGGATGAACGGGTGCGAAATCAGTGTGCGGCAGAGGGAATTTAGTGCGAATGTGTGGGCCCAGGCAGTGCAAAATTAGTGCGAAATTTAAGCAAATGTCCACCCCTTGCCCCTCCCATTGTGTCTGCCCCCAAGAAAAAGTGTAGGTACAATTATGGTGATCAAAAATAAATAAATGGAACACAGTAATTTGGTTGAATTTAATAATGCTTATTCCAAATATCTTTAATAATAAAATGTAATAATACCGAAAGGTCTTACTAAATTCTTGCTAAAAACTCCATCCAATTGGTAATTTGGCTTTGTGGCGTAATCCATTGCTTTTTTCATTCACAACCCGTATTATCTTGGACCATGACCACTCTAATTCTTCCCTCACTTCCTTAGTTGTATTTTCAACTACAAAAGCTGCAGACAAAGAAAACAAATCAATTATGCTTTTTCACCTTTAGAAGTAAATGATGACAAACCTTTTGATGTCTTACCATTGATGGCATCCAGAACATTCTTCTCAATGGGCCTCGACCCTTTCAAAGTTTTTAGTTGAGCCTTTCCGTACAGCTCCAGAAGGCAAGCTCTGAACGATGCTCTGGGTTCATTTCCATGCATCAACAACCTTGCTTTTGCCGTCTTGGTTACTATAGCGCCATGAGCTTTAGCGAGGTCAACCTGTTACACATTACAAACAAAATAAATTAAAGGCAACTTAAATCATGGGGAAGAAATGAATTTGTAACTTACAGCCACGTGACCAGCAGGGAGTGGAAGCAAAGTCAAGAAATCAGGCTGCAACAAAACACGAACCAGCATAAATTTTAATCACAACAAAAAATTTAAACAAATAAATACTGACCTCAAGTTTAGGAGCCGACGCACAGCTACTTGCCCCCCCCCCCCCCTCCCCGAACTTGGAATCCATAAAAATTGGTAATGTCCCTCACAAATGCCTCTACCGCTGAATTCTCTGCAACAAATATTATTCAAGTTTAAAGAAACTGAAACACAGAAACAATGTTAAGTTGTACTGATAATAACTTCCTGTGCTTCAAAAAAACACGGCATAGGCAGTTTGATCTTCTAGCAGAGGAGTGCGCCTGGCTAGATGCAGGCTGGAACGATTTTCTCCTTGACGTAACTCTTGGCGAAGACTAAGTTCTCATGTGTTGAGGCCTTGCTGGGGTTTGCGGTGGAGGAGTGAAAGTGCCAATTCCAGCAGGAGACTCTCGAACTTGAGAAGATGATGTCCACCGACGATTTGAAGCCTCATCCAGCAACTGCTCAGCTTGCCTCTTCTGCTTGTTTAAACTGCGTTTAGATTGGTCAAGCTTCCGCTTCTCAGCAGCTTGGAAAGGGGGCACAGTTACTTTGGTCTTTCATGCATTTGCTAGCTGCTT
This sequence comes from Stenchaetothrips biformis, assembly GCA_030522485.1. Classification (NCBI taxonomy): domain Eukaryota; kingdom Metazoa; phylum Arthropoda; class Insecta; order Thysanoptera; family Thripidae; genus Stenchaetothrips; species Stenchaetothrips biformis. The sequence continues at coordinate 1,394,104 of CM060098.1, forward strand.
CGGGGCCGTACCCATATTACGTGACCGATTTGGGGGGGAGGGGGGGGGGTCAAGCCAAATACTACGCCCTATCTTAAATACATGGGAAGGTTAGGTTATCCAGGTCACGAGGAGGGGGGAGGGGGTCAAAAAGTGGCCTGAAATCGGTCACGTAATATGGGTACGATCCCTTCTCTGTAGCCGGACTGCCTTTAGCAGCAGTGGTCTTAGACACCCGCTTCCCCAAACCTCCTTTAGAAGACCCCAAGCTTGCTTTAGAAGACAATTCACTGGCTAGCTTGTCAGTTGCTTGTTCAGCCGATTCTCTAGACACTGCAACATACCAAAAGATAAAATGTAGTAAGTCTGCTGATGCTAAAGCCTAAACTTACACTGCGTGTAAGTTAGGTTATGCACACGCACGTGGTTCACGGCACATACGTAACACTCCCTTCAATTTTTGACTCTTACGGATTAAAATGAAAGAAAAAGACTAGGGCAGCGGTGCACGAGACTTCGCCACGGAAGTAGGGTTACGTACTGGTTACGAACACGTTGTGAGGACTCAAAACAAAGTAGCATATTCAGTTAATTCTTTAGAAAGCTTGTGTCACTATGTTCCAGTTGACAATGAGGAATACATACACTTGCGACACGCCGAACTTGCACTTTGCTAATTTCAATCTGAGGCCCCCGGCACTGAGCCTTTCCAGTACCTGAATTTCTCTAGCTCTATGCTGGGCATCATCCGCTCCAGACATGAGGATATCATCTAACAGTACCACCACACCTTCCAGTCCCTTTAGCAGCCCATCAATTATCCTTTGGAAAAGTGGCGGTGCCCTGGACACGCCGTATGGAAGTCTGTTTACCTTGTACAACCCTTTATGGGTATTTAGAGTGAGCAGGTGCGCCGTGGCCTCGTCACACTTGACCTGGTTGTACGCTATTTTTAAGTCAAGCTTTGTGAACTTCACCCCTCCCGCCAGGCTAGCAAATGCCTCCTGTAACGTCGGCAGTGGGTAACTATCGGCCCTTAGGTACTGGTTGACTGTGGACTTGTAGTCCCCGCAGATCCGTACCGTCCCGTCCGCCTTCTCGATACAGACGATTGGCGTAGCCCAATCTGCTTCGTCCACCGGCGACAAAATTCCTCTCAGCACCATAGAGTCTAACTCCAGCCCCACCATCGCTTTTTTCGCGAACGGCAAGGAACGTGTCGTGAGAATTACCGGCTTAGTGCCAGGGCGTACCGATAGTGACGCCGGTGGCCCCCGGTACTCCCCTAGGCCTGGCCGAAAGCACTCCATGTCCTTTAGTTCTGATGGAGCCTCTCCATCCTCGGCTTGCGGCGCAGCCCAGATATATATCAGCAAGTCTGACTGGGTCCTCAGACTGTGGTCCAGAGTCGGGAAACCATTCGTCCGCCAGTGCGTCAACACGCCGTCAACACGTGTTGCCGCGCCTTACCGGCCCCATTAGACAGCCGGCCCTCGGCCGATGACACACATCCCCAACTTTTTGGAAAGTCCTTATCTTCCCCTAAAGGGTACTTACTTGGCCCGCTGTGCTTTCCGTAATCCTCGTCGCCACTTGTTGTATACTTAATGTTTCCGGATAGCTGTCCTGGTATGTGTTTCACGGGAAGGGAGAAATGACTGAACACTGCAGAGTCAGATTTCGAAGTGAAGTCTTGTCGGGGCCAGGAGGAGAGCGAGCCGTGGTTTTAGCAGCGCCCGCTAGGGGGCGCTACTGGGGTAAAGCCCACTAGGGGGCAGCGTATCCCTTTGGTATAGCACAATGCAGCACACTACAATTATCTTGGACCCTCCAAAGCCTTTGAGGAAGAACAGGATTCGGCGGAGAAAGACTTTCAAGCACGTGAAAAGACATGTGTTACCAAAGGCAGCTGTCAATGTAAGATATTCAAAGTGTTGTGTTCAAATTTAGTTTGCAAATAAACAATTGTGAATTTGGGTTGTTATTTTTCAGATCAAAGTCCAAACCACTGACAGCATTGATTCTCCAAGTTTAGAGAGTGAAAGTTCAAATGGATCTAACAACAAACTAGATCAGGCACATGATCAGGTTCATGACTAGGTACAAACATTTAATAGTTACATGATTTCGTGTCATCATGTTCATCATATTTGTTTAACCAGTGAATTTTTCATCTAGTATATAGCTGGATTTTTAACTTCTGTAAGTCCAAGTCTGTTTGATCATGACCACGCTATTTCAAGCCCCGAGTCTCGTTCCAGCAGCAGCCTTAGTTCAGGCAGTAGTCTGAGTCGTCCTGACAGCAGTCTCAGTAGTTAAAGTGGCACAATATCAGTGTCTATGTCAGATGCTAGTGATAGTGAAGTATGTATTACTTTCTTAAAATTATCTACTGGTTCTAGGTTAGGTGCTTTTGGTTCTAAAATATTTCTACTTTATTTCAGGATGCTAGTCACAGTGACACTGTGACTGAGGTACTGACGTAAACCGGAATAAACCGTGTTAGCGTTAATCTGTAACTCAACTTTGGCTCCAAAAACATACGCCATGTGGGTCAAAATGACCTGTTCGGCCCTGTAAGGTTATCTAAAAACCTGGCATTTCCAGTGTTAAGTGATGCACATTATAGTTTTTTTTTGTTGTTGTTTTTTTTTTTTTTTTTTGGGGGGGGGGGGGTATTTTTTGTCTTTTTACTTTTTACTCTTTTCAAGTTTTGAGTTAATGTTGATTTGATGGTCTTCTTTTCCTTATTCTACTGTGTTTTATGCCTTGATTGCAATAAAGAGTATTGCGTGTAATTGCCATTCATTTTATTCAATACTCGACGTCAACTAAATTCCGTGTTTACGCTAGCAAAAAATCTAATTTGAAGTTAACAAAAACTGGACGTAAACAAAAATTTATCTCAACGTTTGCAAAAAAACAACTTGACGTTAACAATGTAACATGGCGTTAGTAACAAAACGTTTCAATGGCTTGGCCAGCCTTTGATATAAAAAACACAAATATCAGTACTTGGTGTGGCCACCGGAAAACTATGCATCAAACATTAACCTTATGATTTATCACATTAACGTGTCCGTTGGTATCAGTACTTAGTATGGCCACCTGGTGCGTCGATGACAGCTTGAAGTCTTCTTGGCATAGAAGCAACAAGATTGTGGACCATCTCCGCCCTGTTGGCTCAAGTTTGCCACACCTCGAACACGGGTGCAGTGAGGGCCGCCTCGGTAGCCTCCCTGCCGCAGTCCCACCCCTGCATCATCCCCCACACATTTTCAATCGGATTTAAGTCTGGCGAGTAGGCGGGCCACTCGATGACTTCAACCCCTACCTCCCGCAAGAATGCCATTGTCTCGTGTGCCGTATGGATTGTTGCATTACCTTGCATAAATCCAATTCCGTTGGGACGAATGGGCTGAAATGCGGGGAGCATGCTGTTCCGGACAGGCGCGGATCTAAGGGGGGGGGGGGGGGATGGGGGCGTCGCCCCTCCTGAAGGCGGCGAAGCCACCTGAAAGGTAGGCAACTAGTCGCACTTAGCCTCTGTAGGTAGGCAACTTTTGAGACATCCGCCCCCCTGAACCCGTTTCTGGATCCGCCCTTGGTTCCGGAGGATGTCATGTACCCATAGCGATTCATGCGTCGGGGTGTCCGAGTTAGGGCAATAGCCCCGCCGTCACCCGATATGCACCCCCAAAATCCACACGTGACATGGCCGCTGGCTGCCACTTTAACGACATGCTCTTCGGTGTACGTGCAACACACACACACACATGCAATGATTAAAAGCGAACATAGCATCCGAGAGTTTAAGCAAATGCACAGCATTCTGATGGTTGCCTGCCTCTCAGGCGGAACCTACTCCCTCGCCAGGTGTCCGCAGCGTTTGGGGACGCCGGCGGCGTTCGGCTGGGCGAGGAGCGGTGGTAGTGGTAAGGTCATATGGAAGATAGGTCAGCGCAACCGAGATGCCTGCTGGGAGACCGGACCAATCCGTCCCTAATCCGTCGCCGGCTGCAGCGGAGGACCGCCTACCTGCCTGCCAGCCTGCCTGCCGCACTGTTAAAAAATTTGTCGTAAATTTACGAAGATTTCACTGGAAATTTTTATAAACGAGAGCTTTGTAAATTGCTGTTCATGAAATATGTCGTGAAGTCCAAAAATGCGTCGTTAACATCGATTTACAAGATACTTAGTAAATCTACAAAATATTCCGTTAATCATTGGAAAAAACATGCACCCTCGCATGCACCAAATTGTAGCGGGACAAACTGTTCGTCGGAGAATCTAAACCAGAACTTTCTGACCCGCTGACAGCGTACCTACCACGGCTCTACTAGGGTGGTTCGTAATAGAACTCGACCAGCAAGGGCCTTCACAGCTCGATACCCGGGCGGATTTGGCAATTCTACGACGTATTATGTAAATTTAAACACTGTTTCATTTCTTACCAAACATTCGCAAGGAATACCAAAAATATCGTAAAGCTGCTAATACAAGATATATAATGTCGATGTACGAAATAATCTCCAAATTTCAATAAATATCTTTTAAAGAATATTTTACAAAATGTATCCTGTTTAAATGTTTCGTAGATTAACAAAAATTTCTAACAGTGCGGCTTGTCCGGTCTCCCAGCATGCATCTCGGTTGCGCTGACCTATCTTCCATATGACCTTAGGTAGCGGTGGGGGACTGAAGTGGGAGCGCTCGCTGCCTCGCGCCTTCGAAGAGGGACGCATCGAAGGGGGACGTGACAGAGGGACGGAGACGCGGGGCTAGCCGTCGATGCGCGAGGGTGACCCTCGGGGTAGCCACGGCCCCACTGGCGTAATCACGTAGGACACGAAAGGCGCAACAAAGGGGAGCTGCTGGGATCTTTCTCCTTCCACCGCACAGTGGGTCAGAAAACCGTTGAAATGGCCTAAATTTAGACGCATTTTGACCTGAGGCAACAAACCACAGTAAATATTCCCGAAGGCTTCGTCACGTGGGTCTAAAATTCGAGCCCACTTCAAAAAAAAACCTTCAAAACGGAACCGACCAGCAACGGCTACTCGAGGACCGAGGCAGAGAGAGAGAGAGAGAGAGCGAGAGAGAGAGAGAGAGAGAGAGAGAGAGAGAGCATATTTGAGATCCAGGGATTTTCTGAACCTAGGAGCCTTTAAAGCTGCAAGAAAGAACGAACAAATCATACCTATTAAATTCTGTCCCACCCGCATTAGATGTAAACCCTTCCCAACCTCCCTTCAGGAAAAGTTTGACAGCCAATGCGTACCTATAGAAGATTTAAAATCTCCTGCAGCATTTTGAATTGGTGTTGAAGAAGCAAATGATTGTCGACTTAATGTCGCTACAGGTTCCGATGCGTTCACAGGAGGTATCAGTGGAGGGCCCCATTTCAGCCACGATTCCACCAGGCGCCGTTTTATCTCAGCATCTCTCTCATTCTTCTCAAATGATTGCAGCTTGTTCAAACTCTGGTGGCTGCCTCTGTCATCTGAATCAGCATCCGATGCTGGACGCAGCTGTTGGGGCAATATAACTGAGTAAGTACATGGTTCCTTTTTGGTTTTCTTTTATTTCTGACTTTAACTTATCAGCATGTAATATATAGCCAAATTTAATTTCTTTCTCAAGTACATGGTGGGGCGTTAAGTCTCACGTCAATGTTCATAATTCATATGGGTTTGTCTTTTACTGGTGGTACTAGAGCACAATTGCTGTATTATACAAATGTAAAAGCCGTTTGTATAATTTTACTTACTTGATTTCTCAAAAGTTGGGGCCTTTTCTTAATGGCTTTAAGCTGTTGATATTGCTGATCTTGTGATACGGCAATGGCCGGAGAAGATGGGTGAAAGGCTCTGTTCTCATGCAGCTGTTAAAGCGATTAAACTGATTAAAAACCAAGTTGTTATATTTTCCTTCTAATATTTTTGGAATCCAACTACTCAGCATGCTATAATAGCCCAACTTAGATTTGTTTCTGAAGTGGATGGTGTGACGTTAAGTCTCATTTCAATATTCACAATAGTCTTACCTGGCAGTAAACAGTATTCAATGCACCTCATCCATATGAAGTAACTGTGCTGCACAAATTTTGAAGCCTTACACATTACTTACAGGGGGTGATAACTTCAGCCATCTCTTCCTCCAGACATCAAAGTCCTCCTGTTGCTGTTCTTGGGTGGTTTTGGGAGGTGCCTCATGTTGGTTCTCCTGGAAGTTAGTTTCATGCAACAACAGATAATAAAAAGTACCAAGTTGTTACTTTTTCAGTGTTTTAAACAAATCCAACTCTTAGCCTATGCAACTTAGTTAACTTTAACTTCTTAAGTGGATGGTTTGGCAAGTCTCATCTCAAAGTGCATAATTGTTAATACCCTGGTCGAACAAAAATTAATCTACCTTCTTCCAATGGAAAGGTTAATTGGTATTGTGAAAAATACAAATTTTATAGTATTTACTTAAAGTACTTACAGGATGGATCATCTGTAGTGACAGGGGTGTCCATGCCTCTACACAATTATCAAGCTCCTGCTGGACATCCAGATAGCCGTCTCCATGGTGGTACGGATGGTTCCTGTTCAGGGCGACTCCATGAGAAGAGAGGACGTCGTTAGCTGGACGTGAAGGGGTATAGCAGTTTGGATTGTTCGTGTTCAAGCCATCAAGGTTTTTTTTTTTTTAACTTTTTTTAACAATTAAACTTTTACACGCATGCTCACTCAAGCAATGCAGCACTATGCAAGTTTTTTTTTTTTACATGCATACTTTTAGTGCCAATTTTTGCATAAATGTTGCTATTGCACAACTACGTTGAACACTGCAATTTTTGAATGTGCAAATATTTTTGCGGGTATGTTACTGGGACGATCCCGGTACCTCTAAGAAATATGCCTCTAGGAAAGAGACATTTTATATATTACTTCTAGGTTGTTTGCCTCTAACTTTTTCTACGCGTTTTTACCTCTACGGAGTTCACTTCTACCATGTAGAGGTAAAGATCGCGTCGTGTACCAGGGTGTGAGAAACCTCTAAAGCTTTTCAGAAATTTACCTCTAATTAGCGTAGATGTAATTCTTGTATTTTACCTCTAGTGTACCTCTGGGCAATTCGCGTCTACATATTTGACACGCATTTTACCTCTAGGCAATAAACGTCTACGGAATCACACGTATTTTACCTCTCAGCTATTGACGTCTACGGAACCGCACGTATTTTACCTCTAAGCTACCCGATCTTCACCAAATTTGGTATGCAGTCCCCCTGGGCGCCTCCCCGAACCGTCCGGTGGTGGCATATCCGATCCGAGCCCCGGGAGCGCTGCTGCCGGTGCATCATGGTTTACATGGGGGTTTGAAGAGGATACCGGCCGGGGTCAGCTATGAGGGGCATGTGCGGGCGACGAGCAACTCGGAGAGGTTTTTGAGAAGTTTCGACCCAGGTTTGATTCCTGGTCCTCATCCTCGGTGCAGAGACTTGGAAAGGTGGAAAAAACATGAAAAAGTATGTTTTTTTCTGATGTTTGTTCTTTTGTCTCCAAGGCCATGCTTTTTGTTTATTTTCCAATATCGTAGTGGACGATGGTGCGGTACTCCGCGCCCGTGTCGAGGAGGCACCGGCAGCAGGCGGCGCCGACGTGCGCCTCCAGCAGCCAGGACATGCGGGGCAGAAAGGCCGGGAGGATCGGCGGCAGGGGCGGCGCCGTGACAGTCCTTCCCGGCGGGCGGGGGGCGAGGCGTGGCCGTGATCGCGCCCGTCGACGCGGCCACTACTCGTTCCTCGCCCTGTGGCCGCGGGAGCGGCGTCGGTCATCTCGGTGGCGGCCAGGACTGCGGCGTCGGTCGCCGCGCCCGCGGTCCGGGTTGCCAGGCTCTCCGCGATGGTCCGCAGCTGCGCCAGCAGCTCCTCCAGGCCGGCAGGGCCGTGGCTGAGGCCGGCCACCGGCCGGGTGGCCGCGACCCGCGTGGGCTCGGCGTCCGGCGTGGTCCCTGGCGTCGTCCTGGTGGTCGCCTGCGGCAGACGACGGCCCGGTGTCGGCAGACACCTGGCCGATGCGGGGGCGCTTGGGCGGCGAGACCGGGAAGGCAGCCTCTACCATGCCTCCACCGTCACGGAGGGCCGCCGGGTTGGACGGGCGCATCGTCCGGCACGCGTCCACGTCGCCGTAGCCGTCCAGGAACTGCGTCGTCACGATGGTCTGGATGGCGTCCTCCTGGGAGGGTTGGTACGCCTCCCTGGTGAGGCGGAGGATGTCCCCGCCGAAGTCCACGACGGCCTCACCTGACCGCTGCACGCGGCGGCTCAACTAGGCCGTGGCCAGGGTGCGGCGCTGCACCGGGCCAATGTGCGCGCTACCGGTCGAAGTCCGTGTGGTGGGACGAGTGCAGCGACTGCACCAGGTTGGCGGCGCGGCCCTTGAGGGCTTGCAGGCGACGGCCCCGGGTGTCCACCTGGGTGGCACTCTCGAAGTGGGCCGGCAACACCCGCCACGAGTAGCTGTCATCGATGTCCTGGATGGCTCCTTGCTGGTGGCGGTGCTGGCCGTCGACCTGACTGAGCGCTGCTGCTGCAGCAGGGTCATGGAGCTGGCGGCGAAGGTCTGCGCCAGGTGCTCCAGGGCGGCGACGCTCCGGCGTCCGTGGACTCAGGCTGCGGCAAGAGGTAGTCGCGGGGTAGTCTTGCAGGCTGGGGGTATCCCCTAACACTAAACAGCTGCTATGGTGCTCCGACGTGGCCGTCCAGGTCTTGGTGGTGAAGGACATCGACGCAACCTTCGGTGGGAAGGCGTGGCGTGGCGGACCCTTGGCACGGGCCGCTCTCACCACGCCGTTCTTGGGCTCGTTCTAAGGTCATGCACCAGGGGCCATTGGAAAAGCCACACACTTCGATGGCAAGTTGAGGATTTATGACACCCCGTCGCCCACGTCGAGCGCCTGCCTTCACAGGACGTGTCGGCAACATCACGTGAGAGCGTTACCGCGAAAGCCATAAGATAAGTCATTGCAGCATCGCGCGAAAGCGCCCTTCTTCCCGCGATGATCTCGGCGCCCCGTTCACCGCTATCGCTTAATTATTTAGTGCAACTTTTTTCCTCCCTCGTGTATTATTGGGGAGCGGCGCACAGTGGGCCAGAAGACCGGTGGAGGCGGCCAAAATTCTACACGCGTTTTGAGCCCCAGAATCGCTAAATGGGACTCGAACCGAACGTGTGACCCCACCAATGGATTGCTCTCCGAACGAGGAATCCATTGGTGGGGTCACACGTCCGGTTCGAGTCCTGCTTAGCGACTCTGGAGCTCAAAACGCGTCTAGAGTTTTGGCCGCCTCCACCGGTCTTCTGACCCACTGTGCGGCGTGTAAGTGGCAGATATCGGCAGAGCTCATCGGCCACTCCTGTCCGCGCATCGCGTACGAGCCCCTGGTCTAGAACAGCCTTTTGACCCCATCAAGGAGATGCCTAAGCTTCGGCGGCTCGCGATGCGTTGGTGAGCAACCAGGTGAGCACCACCGCGCGTATTTTTCACTTTGTAGCATGTCGCTTTAAATCACGCGGCCTGCCCTTTCGACCACACTCGGTCGATCCACCTGCGTGGCTAATTAAGGTAAACCGCTTTTATAGCCCCGTTTGCCAGTGCGTTTATGCAAACGTCACCGCTTAATTCAAAGTGATGTCAAACACTCTGGGCGTGCATGCATTATGCTATATGCACCTGTATGCACCCTAGGTGCACCTCGTGCTGGGTGGGACGAGGGCATTGCCCAGCAGGGAAGACCGTAAAGGGGTGTAAGTGCCTCTCTACGCGGACGGCCTATGAACCACGGACTGTAAAATACCAGTACTCGGCAGTCTGGGCTTCGAATGCTGTACAAGGAGAAACGGTTTCACTTTTCCCCTATCACTCTCATTCCAGGAACGTGACATCACGTTGAAAAGAACGTGACAGAATGTCACGTGCGTTTGAACGTGAACAAGCTAATTTTTGGCCGATTCACATCCAAACGAATGTGACACAACGCTCAAACGAGCGTGACATTTTGTCACGTTCGTTTCAACGTGATGTCACGTTCCTGGAATGAGAGTGTACGGTCGTCTTGCATTAATGTGTGGGCCTCTCACTGCCCATCCCAACTTATGACTTTCCTGCGATGCTTTCAGAACCTCTCTCTGTTTCAGGAGCGCCCACCGGGTGCCCTGGGAGGATAGTGGTGGCGCCGGAAGAGAGATCCAGCCCCTCTGCAGAGTTCCAAGGCGGTCCTCGGTTCATACCCAGACCCAGCCTTCCCAGACCAACCTCTGCTCCGCAACGCTTTCTCTGGATGAGAGCACACTAAATGTTGGTGATGCATGATTTTAAACCTGTGTATCGGCGTGCATAAAATTGTGTATGAATTTGCATAAATTTATGCATTTTTACGCATGATATTACGCGAATTCCACGTATGCACAAAATAGTGCAAGTTGCGCGCACAAAATTCTACCTAAACACTTAGTGTGAGGGATTGCAAAGAGAGAAGTAGACGCGGGAGGGCGTCACTGCGTCAAACGCGGACCCTTTGCGCTCCACGCCGCTGCCGAACCTGCTGCTATTGGACGTCCCGGACGCGGCCGAAGAGGTCGAGACGGTCAAGAGGACCAACAAGAATCCAGCTTTCCCCCGCTGTTTTCCAGGCCCAAGGTTCACCGCCAAGTACATCCCTCACACTAAGTGTTTAGGTAGAATTTTGTGCGTGCAACTTGCAAGATTTTGTGCATACGCCTTGGCTCGTCTGTCTACCAGAAGGACCACGCCGACAAAATCGCGATGGTGCAGCTCATCCCTCCCCTAGGATCCTTTGTTAGGCCTTCTGACTTCCTCCATGGCCCCGACGTGTCCACCTGCCTGCACCTCCAGACTGGGCCACCCGAGTATCCTGGACTTGGTATTGACCTCCTGACCGACGCAGCTCCATGTCGAGGTGCTCCACACATCACGTCGGACCGCGAAGCAATTTTCATCGACCTGGACACGGTGCAGCGGAAACTCAGCATCTTGTTCGACTTCAGAAAGGCAGGCTGGAGGGCTTAGTGCGCCGAGCTCGGCTGCTCACCCTGCCCGCACGAAGCTCCACCCCCGACGAGCTGGACCAGCACACCGCGAACCTCGTCCCGGCCGTCCAGGAGGCGATGGAGGCCGCCATCCCAATATGTCTGCATCACAGTCCCTTCAAGGCCTTCCCGGAGCACATCAAGGAGCTCTTCGCCGACTTAAGCCGGCTCCTCCCTCTGCCTTGGCGCGAGTGTCATGGGCCGGGCGGCAGGGCGAGGGCGGGTCAACGGGCTGCGCGCCGTGCGTTGAGGCACCCCTGCGAGCACGCGTGTCGAGCGGGCTGGCCTACCCTGCCTTTCGCAGGCGCTCCGGTGTGCAGCCTGCGCGGGCGGCGGCGAGGGCGGCGGGCGGCACGTCGCAGGCACAGCGGGCTTGCGGCTAGGGTGCAAAGACTCCAGCCCGAGCAATCGCAGTGGTATTCTCCTTGAGTCGAGTGTGATTACTTAATTGTTCTTTTTAAATGGCAAGTATCTAAAGTAGGTTTGTTTGTCATCAGTTGTTTTCAATATGTGTCTCTCTGTTCAAGCTCCAGTGTTCATGAATGTGAGAGATCTGAAATTGTATTGAAGCGAGCTTTCTCTCACACTAAAGCTTCCGTTTAGTTTTTTAGAGTGGTTTCAGTTATTTCCGTAGTTCACCTACAGACTTTCCACAGAACAGGATAGGTACAGACACACTACAGAGCACTCCTGTAACAGACATATTCAGTGCACAGAATCCTCAATGTCAGTCCGTTACAGAGATGTTCCGTAGTTTCAATTTTACAGACTCTCCGTACACAGAAAATTTTTGTGTAAAGAAGATCCGTAGCTGATCCCGTAGTGGATTACAAATTTAACTGGCTTATATGATAAACTCTTGAGGAAAAATAAGAATAAAGGGACAAAATTTTTGTCTTGCATAGCTCTTGCAAAGGAGCCAGTCGACAAATGTAAATGAAGTTTCATTGTTCAGTTCGTTGCTAACATATCACTTATCTGCCAAACACCATTTGCAGCAGCATGAAGCATTAGAAGCGTGGCATATTGATTATGTACTGCATGAAATTCTGTACATAGCTGCGTCATTACATTTACCACTTCAACTTTACCGAGTCGTCCAGGAGTTGAATTAAAGGTCGGGCATTTGAGATCCAGTTGATCCAGTCCGGGCAAAATGAGTTAATGATAACCTCCTCTGGCATCCATTGTGTCTCCGTGAGCACCTATCACGATAGGCGAAGCTGCGCGATGGGATGTACAAAATCGTACAATGAAATACTTGTCGATTAAACTTTCGTTTTCCGATCAACAAAGATGGAGGGAGTTTGAAACGTAATAAAGCGTGCAGTGCACCGTACAACCAAACCGAAACATCGTTTTGAAGTGAAGTGACTGCGCTGCAGACGACAACAGTCGTCCTTGTTTTGTTTGGGATTGTTTGGGATTCGCGCTATGAGAAATACGAGGCACTCCGTACGATTCGGTGAGAAAACTTGTAAAGATCTCATTTTTATCATTTTACTTGCTTCTTTTGTATCTTTTGCGTACTTTAATTTCTCGTCGGGGGTGTGCCTACTGCTACCTACTGCCAGAGTTTGGTTAAGGAATTTTTCATTCTCACTGCCTGTTAAACGGCCTCATGCAAGAAGATGCCAAGGCTCGAGCCGTCAGGCAACTTGTTGTTTTGTAAACAAAATCTTGGCTGCTGCTGTTTTCTATGCGAATTAGGCGCTAGTTTCCGCTTCAATTTTGTATGATTTTTCTGCATTTTCGGTAAACTCAATAGTACTTGCTTTATGCTCCCCAACTAGTCTTTTCACCCGTTGTCTATTATCCAAGTTCGATTTTGCCGTCGAATATGTTTTTCCGAAGTTCATGCTCGGCAATGTTACCGATCACATTATTCGATTCATTCTGCTTTGTTTCTCTCTAATGCTCCGTAATGCATTGTTTTGCCTTTTAATTGATGCGTTAAATTGTTACCACATGCAGGACTAGGCACTGACTTGCATGTCTCAAAACTTTGTCTTGTCTTCTACGTGCAACAGCATAATGCTTCAATCATAACCTAACCCATGCCTTACAATTAAAAGCTTCCTTTTTTGTTTCAGGTGCATAAAATGAGAGGTACCCATGGAACACTGTCTACTCAAAACTACTTGAATCATCCGACCATTGCAGGATGAGCCTGTTGATTTGCTGTAGGCGTAATCATGTGAGTACACACAGCAGGAGTCCGCTAAGTCAGATATAATTTGCAAGAAGTTTTATTTATATGTAATCACCTAACGAATGTCAAGTCAACTCGTAATCACATTACGAATGTCAAATGAACTTCCAGCTTTTGCAGTGGTTGTCCAGACAATGTCCACCACAGGGCAAGTCTTAGTCTTAGGTCTTGCCAGATGCCATTTTGAAGAAAAATGTAGGAGGCTGTTAACTGTTTACTTTCCAAACAAAGACTGGGACCAAACCAGTTTTATAATTGATTCAATACTCCAGGACTTATTTCATACAATGTCCTACTTAAACATGACTGTTTCTTTTAAACCGTATTCCATATGGTTACTTTTCTTTATTTCCAAGGTGGTCTTACATTTGGCGTTCTCTTATTGATGCAAAGTTAACGCTAAGATATATGGGCTGGCTTCATTGTACTATTAAGCTGAGTTTTCCAAATCTTTGTTTCAGCTTTCTTTAAATTTTTTGTCCTTATGTTGCAGGGGACAGGTGCTTTGCAGACAAACTGGCGCAGTGCCGAGTGTAGAGACTGCCAGCCCTAGCTGAACTTGTCTAACATTGATGTACTAATTTGGACTGAAGTGAGTATAATCAAAACCATTGTCTGAAGCTTTGAACTTAAGCAGATTTGAATTTTGACACAGTTTATTGTTTCAATTCGAGATTCTTTTGCCATTGTTTGTTACATCATTTGTTATTCAAAGTCATCACAAAATAGCAACAGAAAGTCAATTAATAGTGATTAAGTTTTAATTCAATGGTTTAGAATGAGACTAATTGTATTTTGTCTCTGTGATTCAGGTGCCATAAGCATGACATTTTGAAAACTTATTAAATATTGGCTGTTGTGAGTGATGTGAGTTTTTTTAGTTGCAGGTCACACAAGATATCATCCCAGCGTAAATGTGGACACAATGACTGGACAGTGTCATCGGTGCTGCAGCAACTATATTGGAGTATTTTCCTACATTACTTTTTCTGTATTTGAGTCATGTAAGTATTGAATTTGCCTCATCAAAAAAAAGTGCTTTGCTTTTAGTGGATGATGAAACAGTATGAGAGATTGGATACAATCATGGCAGTGGTGCTGGTAATACCACTGTATCACTTTCTCTGGCTTTCGTCTCTGTATGTTGAAGTCTACGCTGTTGCATTTGGATTTGTGTCACCCATTGTGCTAATTTATTTTTTTGTGTGTGATTTTAGGTTTATGTTAGTACCTAAGTCCTTTCATTATCTCAAGGCCTCATCATTAGGATGGAGTCAGGGCAATTGGTTTTTGGCAAGAATTAAGCTTTAAAAAAGTGTTCTAGTGGAGCAGGTATGATTTGCGTAGCATGGAAGTTCGTGGCAAGAACCGTTTTGTTTTCAAGTTTATTTCTATGCACCACGGATATTACAAGTTCTTTCTCACTTTGCTTATGCCCAAAGAGCGGTACCTTGTTTAAAATCTAGTAATAGTTGTCCTTCTGCTGCTCATTTTCATTTTGCTTCCTTTAAGGATATGGGCTTTTGGCTGGTATCTGTAGTATATGCTGAATAGTTGCTGCTCCGAGCCAAGGCTGTGTGGATGGATGGCTGATGAAGTGTGATGGTGCAACGAAATAATTGAATATAGTATATAGTTACAGTTACAGTACAGTTATAGTATATAGTTACCTTAAACTGAATCATTTTAAACTCAAGTTTTGTTGTTCATAGCTTTCTTTCTTGTTACAGTGTGAACGGTTTCATTTTTCCTCAAGGTTTTCTTCACTCTACGAGTAATTACTGAAATGCGGATCAGTTGGCTGCCTGATAAAAAGAAATTCCTTCAAGATGCTTGAATACTGTGTTTCAATGATAGAGTCCTTTCAAGGTAAGCTTTCAAAATCACTTGAAAAACATTTTTGAGACTGTTTCTTTTCTTACTTGCATTATTTTTTGCTGTTTTCAGTGTGCTTCTTCAAACAACCATACTGGCAGTCAAAAGTATATTGTGACATCAGTTCACACGTTTCAATTAGCTGTATCGTTTTCTGTCTTCCTCCCTTTTGTTTTATTGTGGAGTATATTTGTACCCTTATTCCTGGTGGAAGAGTATAAGATTCTGCATGCTCTTTCACAAATCCGCAGTCTAGCTGAGTCAAAGGGGTATTTGTAATTTTTATACCTATGGCCATGTTCTAGTCCTATCATATTTTTGTCATCACCAGCCTTGCAGTGATCTGCGCACTAGAAGAGATACCTTTGTGGGTGGTGTTGGCGTGGGCTACCAAGTTATTTAATTGGCTGCTCACTGGCTAGCCTGACCACATCGTGCCTGTCCTGGAGGTGTGACTGCTCAGCATTCGTCATTGGTATGCTAATTTTATTTCTGTGATAGACTTGAGAGTAAACTCACTGTGACCTAGAAATCGCCTTTCTGTTGCAGGCTTATTTTTCTTGTGGTTACCAGTATTCTCCACTTTTAATTCTAGTAATAAAATCTGCATATGCATCATGACCAGCACTTGAGAGGAATGGGATTCTATGAACTTCTTGGTAAATTAAATTTCATTCACAATGTTTCACACACATTTTGAAAGCAGGAGAGGGAAGTGGTAGCAAAGCAAAAGCAGTTCTTATCTTACATCGTACAAACCAATCAAGTATGTTCCAGTCAAAGTGTTGTGCCATTACATAAAAGCTCTCGAGGTACGTTGTTTTTTTTCTCATTATCTTATTTTGCAGATTTAGCTATTAAATTTTAATGCTGCAAATTTGCTATGTTTTTGACTCTCTGCAGAATGATTTGCCTTTTGAAAAAAGTGCTTCTGTTGTAAATGCAGAAAGGTTGTCCTGCAGATATTGGCATGGTGCAAGCAAACCTTAATCAATGACATTGGCTTCAAAGTTTCTGAATTTATTCAGTCAAAGGTTTTAACCACAAGCGAATTGATGAAAGCAAAACTGTGGGCAAGGGTAAGTTTAAAACCCATTACCCTCTGGATTGAAATATTTCACAAGCATTCTAATAAGTACTTGTTAATTTTTTCCCCAGACACTTCTATTAAAATGGACTTAATAGGACATGTTACTTAGGGGCACAATTGTCATGTTTTATGACACACTGCAGCTAGGTGTGTACGTTTGGTTCCAACCCATCCCATTCAAGAAATGGTAATTATAATAATAACTTAAAATACATTAAGGAAAATAAAAATGGAGAATACTTTATATCTCTTTTAATTCTGTTTCTTTTTCTTTTTCAGGACACAATCCTGACGGAATAAACTGGAGAGACTTTCTTTGAAGACCGTCAGGCAGGCAGGCAGGCAGTGCAAAAAGTACACAAGGAAGCAGTGTGGAACATCCAACAAAGAAAACAGAAGCATTCAAGTCAATGCATGGTGCAAATATAAGCTGAAAAGCTCTTGAAAATCTTGATGATGGTTTTTCTTAAGTGCCCTGCGAGACTTCCTGAGTCATCTGAAGTCACAATTTCCCTCACATTCTTGCACATTTATCTTGTCGTCGTCTTTGGAACATTTCTACGTTTCATCCGAGAAGTACAGCAGTGGAATAGGTCAGGCAGGTTAATACTCAGACTGATATCCTCATGTGACATAGTCCATTTTTCTGTGATGTAACCAATGGAAATTTGGTCAGGAAGTAATCTATGACCTGTCTTACACTGCCATTGTTTTTTATAGCTTGTGCTCATTGATCTTACTTCCTATGCCGTAACAGGTTTGCTGGCCGCCCTGCTTCTTATCATTATCTTTCGGAAAATGTTCCTCTCTTTCTCATTGGGAGAGGAGACACAGCATGATAATGAACAAGCATTGTGAATGATGAGCAGCTTCTGCAGCTGGCAGAGGGCCTTCTTCAACCTCCAGGCCCTCATAAGCATTTCTTAGTTTTGCATCTTATAAGGAGCTTGGTTGAAGAGGCGCTTCATTCTCATCTCTGGACTGTCCGGCAGGTTGAGGATGCTCTTTGGTTAGTTGAATTATTTGAACTGGACTGTGCGAGGAAGCTGAGTGTTTTGTTTGGTTGATTATTTTTATTTTTAGTGTAAGATAACTTTTTTTAACTCTATCTATTGAATATAATCTAAAGAATGAGTTTATTCTTTCCTCAATCTTGCTTGTGTTTGTATTTGCCAATATAAACGCCCTTTTTTTCTTTCCATTGTCAGGAAACAGGAGATCCTTTGAGAAACAAGCACACCTTTAATCTTTCCAAGTTTGTTGTTGACAAATTTAGTCAGGTCAGACTTAAAATATATCCTTCAAACAGTTTGTTTTGAATTCTTTTGTTGTAAATACGGTAAATAATTAATCCTCACTACATGTTGTAAATATTGTATTAAGTTGAATCTATTGCCATATTGTGTATGCTGTATCTCTCATACTGACTAACTAGTTAGACTCCAATTACTCTCATACCATGCATCATTGCACACCCACAATAGTGTACTGTATCTGGATCCAGAATAAAAACGTTACTCTCTCCCCAGTACTTGCTGTGTGTAGACGTGTTATTCGCTATCGCTCCTTATCCATCATCAACAGACTTAAAAAACAGGGCACGCACAAGCACAACTTCTTTTTCCTATTCCATATGTTGCTGAAAGCTGAGCAGCACATTGTTTCTATGTACCCTTCAACTCTCCTTTGATCTGTTTAGGCACAAAACATAAAATAAATAATTTCACTGCAGATATTTTACATGTTACTGCGAGCCCTTGCAAGGTAGATTATAAAGCAAAAAATATGTACTAAGAATTACAAGGTCAGGAAATTGAAAACTTAACAATTGTCAGCTTCCACCGGTGGGGTCAAAAATTATAATTTCTTTGGTAAATCTTATGACAACCTGTTTAAGTTACTTTGATTGACCCTCTGGAGCATGGAGTGTTACAGTAGGTAGAAGGAAATAATTTAGTCAAAATCAGGAAAATATTGGCAAGCGCAACTTTAATGCGAATAATCAACCTATCTGAACAGTATTGCAACTTTAATGCAAATTATCAACCTATCTGAACAGTATTGCAACTTTAATGCAAATTATCAACCTATCTGAACAGTGTTGCAACTTTAATGCAAATTATCAACCTATCTGAACAGTGTTGCAACTTTAATGCAAATTATCAACCTATCTGAACAGTATGATGATCATTAAACCCTTAATCAGGAAAATATTGCCATGTGCAACTTTGCAAATTATCAACCTATGCTGAACATTATGATGATGATTAAACCCTTAGCCTCCAAAATCAAATTATGACAATTAAAGGGAGAAGAAAATGATGTAATTGACACAAGATAGCTGCCTCAAAATGTAGCCTAACGTTCAGCGTTCAGGGCCTCTTCAACCATATTACCCATCAGGTGGGACGCTCTTCTCAAGAAACGGAAGATGGCTTGGTCGATTGGGCCTGGTGGCTGGAATAGGTCCTCAGACAGCTGGAGGAGCTGTTCATCATTCATTATACTTGTTCTTCTGCGTGACCTGCCTCCTCTTCTGCCCTCTTCCAAGGCTAGTACCATGTTGTGTGCCCTCTGTTCAAGAACAATCAGACCACCTGAAAACAAAGTGACAGTCTTACAATGACGCAAGGGAATTGATTAAACCCTTCATTTACAAAAAAAAAAGTATTTTGAGAAACTTACGGATGAAGACATAGATGTTGGGATGTGTGCCGACTATCTTTCTCAAGGCTTCATTCTGGCTTTCACAGCAGTTGTTTGTGCGCTGGTTAGAACCAAACACACACATCCTAGCTCTTGCGCGTGGTCTGGACACCCAATTAATCCACACGTAGGTCAGGAAGGGTCGGACAATACGATGGACATACCTTCCTTCATTTCTAGAATGAAGCACAATTAAATGAAATCCTCTTTCAATCAAGTCCACACGCAACAAAGCCAAGGCAAATGTGAGTCGGATAATGCGGCGCACTTCTGGGATTCTACGCATCCTTCCAAGCATGTTGTTCTCTTGAACATTTCTTAAGAAGCACTGGAAAATTAAAAACAAAGCAAACATCAGCAACAACCAATTAATGATAAGAGCACGAATGAATAGTGTTCTTTACCCTGCATAGATGCCACAAACAGCCAGACACCTGTGCACCAAAAGTTCCATCCCATGCATTTTGCTGAGCATCCTCAAAGTCAGTAATGACCCTGTTTAGAGCTATGTTAGGCCCTAACAGATGACGAACAAGTTCTAGAACAGCTCTGTATGCAACTTCCGTTCGATTCTCCATCAGTGCCCAACCTAGATAGACGATGTGGTGTGCCCACACGCCAACTAAAACAAAAACCTGCAAACAGCGAGAATAGTCTGAGTGCTTTATAAAAGTTGCAATCTACCTCAAATCATAGTGCTGCACATCTCAATGGTAATGAAGAATAATATAACAGAAATTGAAAGTCCAATATCTACCTGACCAGCAAACTGTGCATTAATTGGTACAGTTTTAAAGGTGCCATCACTGTGTAGCACCGAGAAATCTCGCATTCTCTGTAACATTCTATTGCTAATAAACAGGACGTGATGACCTCCGTTAGCATCGGTAACAGAGCCACAATACAGATTGTCGAGCCCATCATCCGTCATCGTAATCACTGCATTGTGGGGATTTGTCAGAATTTCTGTCAAGCCTCTGAGATCTGCGGGAGGGTCAGGAAATCTTTCTTGTCTCGCATTACGCATGGGAGTTCGCATTCGGTCAAAAGAAACCCGTGCAACAACATCTGGAAAACTGTAAATCAAAATTTTATTACAACAGAAAAACTTATGATGCACTGATCAGCCCACTTGGTGAAATTTACTCACTTGTGACATTCTTGATCGTAAATCACTCGGAATGAAGTGTACTCCATGGCTCGGCAACGGTTCAGAATGCTTCGCCGCAAGGCCATTTCGTTCGGGTAGAGCAAGTCGGCCTCGTGATTGTGAGCTTGCGTATGAATGAAGCCATCGACATTGTCGAGAATGGCTCTTCCAGAACACCCTCTCTCGTAATAAACACATTTGAAATACATAACAGTATCTTCTACTCTATTCAAGTGATAGTGCCATCCATCTTCTACGTGGAAAAAATAAGTGTTCGGCCTTGTCCCGGCTTCACGTGCAACATTCAAAACAGCAGCCATGGCGGCAAGTGCTCCATAGTCGGAAACTTACAGGCACATATGACATGCGAGGACCGCGAGGCGATACACAGCGTCTTTGCTTGTTTTGATTTGAGTAGTTAATCAGTGTCGCAACGCTATAGTCAAGTGAATAACTAAAAGCTGTTCTTTTTTTTTTTTTTAATGAAAGCTCTAATAATAAAAACGCAGGGAATAAAAATTTGTTTCCGTAGGTAAAAGCACAAGTCTTGTGAGGACAAAAGTGGACAGTGTAACCTGAAAATAAGGAGAAAATTTTCCATAATTTTGCTCAAATTGAAGCATTCCCCGCCACTGTTGTCAGATTTCTCAAAGTTTCAATGTTACAGTTTTTCTCTCAGAGTAAGATAGATTTTACATTGGCCTTCAAATTATTCCACATTTATTTAGATTAAAATTAAATGAAATTCTCTTTGAGCCAACCTCAGAAAGCCGAGAAATAAGTGACGTCGTGCGAGCGTCTAGTTACGGTTTCTCCCTAGAGATGGCGTCTTCGGTTTTCGAAGACGCATTTTAGCTTATAGAGGAAAATTTTGTGTCCTTACAGGATCGCTTAAATCTTTGGAGGACAAATGTCGGCAATTTTACTTAAAAATTCAAAGAAAAATAAATAATTTAACTGGTTTTGGCAAAAAGTGGGTATTCCCTGCCACTGTTGTCAGATTTCCAGGGGTCTCGTATGCCGTATTTCTCTCACAGTTTGTAGTTACACATTTAATATAGACATTCCAAAAATTCATTTGAGTTTCCTCTACCTAGAAAAAAATTCAAATAGCTTTGAAAAACCAAGAAAGCTTGCAAAATATCTTCAAATTCCTTTTAAAATCAAATGTATGGTTCGACACCAACGCCCTCGCGGACTTTAGCGGTACTACGGCCACCGATTCGCCGGCGTTCAAGCGAACGCGTCCGTTCTTCCGTTGTCAGTAGCGTCAGTGTCAGTGAAGAGAGAAGTCTACATTAAGACTGTGTCCCGCCTATCGACGTCCCGGCTCAACCCGCTAAGATACGCAATGACAGAAAGTCCTCCTCGTCCTGATTCCAAAGGATTCGTATTTCCCGATGTGAGTCAGCCGCCTCCACCTGTCGCTGGAACACCGTGGCGTGTTGTGGTTGAAGAGATACACCGCCGCCAAGCCATGATGGTAAGCCCGCCTTCAGTATACCGAATCGTACGATCCAAACTGGTAAGCCCTAAGCGAAATCAAGAGCTAAATATCGAGTACGAGGATGGCTTTTTTTTGGGGGGGGGGGGGGCCTTGCTTAGTGTCGGGTTGTTGGATGGATGGAACACTAGTGAACCAAACCACCCCGGGTCCTTTAAAAGTTAATCCATGCGTTGAATGGCGGTTGGCGGATCGCTACGGAATCCACTCAGAAAGCTATTCTTTCCATCTGGCATGACTTTAGAAGACATCTCTAGCCCTTAGAAACGTATCCGAATTCGTTAAAGTGGTTTTTCAGAGGTATTTTGAGCGCGACACGCCGACGCTTGCCTGTTTGCATGCATGCACGCACTCCCGCCATTTGGCTGGAGCACTTCCAAAATATCCTTTCTCTTGTATGCCGAATGGAGCTATAATGTGAAAAAATGTCAGTCGAAAACCTGTTGGATTGAAGCAACACCTTTCTTTATGGATTCTGTATACTGTTACAAGAATAACAATGAAATTTTCACGAGACAAGGATTGGAAGGGTTTTGAATATGTGTCAGAACTCAAAAAAAGGAAAGTTTTGACTTTTGAAGCAAACGTTAAATTTATTGTCACTCTTTCTTTGCTCAGCAGTACTATGGCCATGGAGGTATGCCTTACCAGGGTCAGCAGTTCTACTCACAATTCCAGCCGCAGCAGTATTCCCAGACTCAGCATGCACCCATGATTTTGGGGTACAATCCTAATATTATGCCTGTAAGTGTTTGTCAACAGATCCTCACGTGAAGGGTTTTTCCTAAAGAAGTATGGAATTCCTTTGGTTTATTGCATCTTCTGAACTGAAAATTACTTGTTGCAGCCAACTGTTGGCTACAGGCAGGCTGTGCCGTCCATGTTGCCTACTAATTATTCAGCGCTTTCTGCTGCGCCATCCCTGTTGCCTACTAAATATCCAGCGCTTCCTGCTGCGCCATCCCTGTTGCCTACTAATTATCCAGCGCTTCCTGCTCCATCATCAAGTGTGCCTGCGTATATCGCACCGCCACTGGAAGCGCCTCCAAGTGTTTCCCAGGGTACTACGGACTCTTCAATTCTCGAACCACGAGTGTTAAGGAGCCGTGTTCCAAAGGTGACTTTACTGCAGCTATGGTATTGCTTATTGGGTTGAGGACTTGGGTAAGCTTCAAGCATCATTTGTTGCCTTTCTTCCAGGTTCTCCCTGAATCTGACATTGAGTTGCCATCGACCAGCAAAGGAAAAGGAAACAAGTTGATCAAAGGCAAGCAGCCTGCTTCTGGGAAAGGTGCAACTCGTCATGTCCAGCAACTACAGGAGGTATGTGAGCGAGTAGTTTTGTGTAGCTTCTTTAGTTTGTTTGATGATCTAGTGATTTTAATCTAGTTTGATTATCTTTCTTCCAGGTTTCTTCTGAATCTGATGGGGATGTCCCATTAACTAGCAGCGGGAAGGAAACCATGACTAAAAGAAAGCAGTCTGCTAATGGAAAAGCCGCAACAAGTAATGCCGACCAACAACTGGAGGTTTGTGAGCAATTCGTGTATTTATTTTGTTTATTTAATGATCTTGTGATTGTAATCTGTTCTGATTGTTTGCCTTTCTTTCCAGGTTTCCTCTGAATCTGACATTGAGTTGCCATCAACCATCAAAGGAAAAGGAAAGTTGATCAAAGGCAAGCAGCCTGCTTCTGGGAAAGGTGCAACTCGTCATGTCCAGCAACTACAGGAGGTATGTGAGCGAGTAGTTTTGTGTAGCTTCTTTAGTTTGTTTGATGATCTAGTGATTTTAATCTAGTTTGATTATCTTTCTTCCAGGTTTCTTCTAAATCTGATGGGGATGTCCCATTAACTAGCAGCGGGAAGGAAACCATGACTAAAAGAAAGCAGTCTGCTAATGGAAAAGCCGCAACAAGTAATGCCGACCAACAACTGGAGGTTTGTGAGCAATTCGTGTATTTATTTTGTTTATTTAATGATCTTGTGATTGTAATCTGTTCTGATTGTTTGTCTTTCTTTCCAGGTTTCCTCTGAATCTGACATTGAGTTGCCATCAACCATCAAAGGAAAAGGAAAGTTGATCAAAGGCAAGCAGCCTGCTTCTGGGAAAGGTGCAACTCGTCATGTCCAGCAACTACAGGAGGTATGTGAGCGAGTAGTTTTGTGTAGCTTCTTTAGTTTGTTTGATGATCTAGTGATTTTAATCTAGTTTGATTATCTTTCTTCCAGGTTTCTTCTGAATCTGATGGGGATGTCCCATTAACTAGCAGCGGGAAGGAAACCATGACTAAAAGAAAGCAGTCTGCTAATGGAAAAGCCGCAACAAGTAATGCCGACCAACAACTGGAGGTTTGTGAGCAATTCGTGTATTTATTTTGTTTATTTAATGATCTTGTGATTGTAATCTGTTCTGATTGTTTGCCTTTCTTTCCAGGTTTCCTCTGAATCTGACATTGAGTTGCCATCAACCAGCAAAGGAAAAGGAAACAAGTTGAAGAAAGGCAAGCAGCCTGCTTCTGGGAAAGGTGCTAGTCGTCATGCACAGCAACTACAGGAGGTATGTGAGCGAGTACTTTTGTGTACTTCTTAGTTGGTTTAATTATCTTGAGATAGTAATCTGTTTTGATTGTTGCCTTTCTTTCCAGGTTTCCTCTGAATCTGACATTGAGTTGCCATCAACCAGCAAAGGAAAAGGAAAAAAGTTGATTAAAGGCAAGCAGCCTGCTTCTGTGAAAGGTGCCAGTCGTCATGGACAGCAACAACTGGAGGTTTGTGAGAGAGTACTTTTGTGTACTTCTTTAGTTTGTTAAATTATCTTGAGATAGTAATCTGTTCTGATCGTTGCCTTTCTTCCAGGTTGCCTCTGATACGACAGACAATGTTGTTTCTAGTGCGTGTAAGTCTTCAAAAGGAAAAGGAAAGGCTTCAGCATCCAAGTCTCTGAACCAAGATATCACTAAAGCAGTAAGTTCTTTTTTGTGTATATTTTTGACAATTATGGGTTTAGTAAGTTATGCTATGATGACACATTGGTTTTACTTCAACAGCTATTGAGTTCTTCTGAGGAAGAAGTCACCAAGGACAACGCGGAAAGCAAGGCTGGAGGTGGAAGGAAACGGAAGAGAGCCCAAACTAAGCCCAAAGCTAGGGCAAGGAGATCCTTGCAACTTGAGCGGCAACTCTCTGGAGACTCGAGTGAAAATGAAGATGATCCACCGGCACCAGTACTAGGTGCTGTGAAATTCCGTGAGTATCTAAGCCATTTTGCACGGAGCTTGTCTCTTCTACAACCATTCAATGTTCTTTTTTAATCTATCTGTGCAGTTGATGAAAATGGAGATGCAGAAATTTCTGTTAATGATAGTGATGTTAATGATCATGACATCATCTTAATTAGTTCTGATTCTGATTCTGACGATTCACATCCAAGTGCAAACGTGGTAATCAACAAATGTGCCTGGAATTTTTTGACTATTAGTATTTGTCGATATCATTTTCACTATATTACAGACGTGCCCAAACGGGGGCAAAAATGATGATGATGTATGCTCCATTGGCCTTGAACCCTTGCGTGGATGTTCAGAAGTTGTCAGCTGCATACCATGTGGATGTGCCAACGCATGTCTGGAGCATGCAGTGCCCTGGATGATGGACCACCACACATGTTACCACTGTGGATTAATGGCAGAGAACATGGAAGTCATTTTGTATATTTTTAGAAAATTCAAGTAGTGTTGAGGTTTTAGATTGTAGTGACATTTATTTTTACTTCATTTAAATTTCTGATGTTGAAGTTCATTTATACTTGTTTTTAAATTCTAATGAAGTTAATTGTTACCTCTTTTTAAGTTCTAATGTTGAAGTTAATTGTTACTTCTTTTTAATAAGTTCTAATGTTGAAGTTAATTGTTACTTCTTTTTAATAAGTTCTAATGTTGAAGTTAATTGTTACTTCTTTTTAATAAGTTCTAATGTTGAAGTTACGTTTTACTTCTTTTTAAATTCTGATATGGTTTTCACTTGTTTTGTAATTAACAAGTGCTGCTTGTGCCATTAAAAATGATTTTAATCAAGGAAACTTTCGTTTCAATCCTGCCTGGTCACCTTTAACACAACCTCTGAGCAAATGGAATTTGACAATATCAATGTTGAGGCACTTTGTAGTCAACTAGTACCAACCCAAATTGTGCATGGAAGAATCATGAACGGATTTCCTCATTTCTCAAAATACATCCCTGTACCTTACCAGCCTAGACAACTCTCTTTCTGAACTATTCCATGGTAGGTATACTGTGGGCAATGCAATAGCTTTGCAAAATAGGGACTATTAAAGCACATGATAGGAAATAATGACAGTCAGGAAATATGTGGCGTTGTGGGACACTATAATTCAACATTGCTTTACAAACAGATAAAATGACATCAGCTTTGACAACTTGCAGATAGGGGAGGCCTCATTAAAATAAGTGATGGTTTACTTTAAGTTTACCTTGTGCTAGCACCTATTGTAAAATTTTTGGAGCATTTAGATGGCTCTCTGTATATAGATGAAGTCATGGAAAAAGTGTTAGAAAGTAATGAGAAAGTACTAATGTGGAATGACTTATTAAGAGAGTCATTGTCTCAGGAATCATGTTTTAAATTTTTGCATGCACTTAGCACCTACTTTTGTAATACCTGGAGAAGAGGCATAATTAGTAGGAGATTGGATGAAATGAGTGCTTCTCAACAAAGTATGGGAGCTAAACATGGAATGAGTGGTGTAGCTTTCAGGACTTCAATTGGAAATTAATTGTATCAGTAAATTACATATCTTTAATATTGCAAAAAATATGTCACTAAACCTTTGGTTTGTCTGGTACAAATAAAAGAAATACACTCATAAAACAATGAAACCTTTAATAAAAACACCACCCTGCTACAGTAATTTTACGTAGATCTCAGGTTTAGGCTTCATAAAATAATAACCTTTACAAAACAATGAGAATATTATTACAACCCATGGCACATTTCACACTTACACACTAAATTCTTAACAAAAAGAAGAAAAAAATTAGTTACAAATCAGATCCGAGTAATTGCTGAATGGCTTCATCTTCATGTTGGACTTCTTCTACGGGAGTCAGCGGCAACAGTTCACGCCTTCCAGTCTTGGGGCGCTTCTTTAAAGGTGCACTGTCGAGAACGCTTTCTGTCTCTCCAGAATTATCGTCAACATTGGCAGCAGTTCTTTTCATTTTCAAATTTCTTTGAAGATGGAGTGATGCTACATTTCTCAAGTGTTGGTCTTCAGTGGGGTTTCGGTTTCCACCACATGCTGCTCTTTGTTTAGAAAAGTACATTTCTAAGCAGTCTTGACTGCCATGATAAATTTAGTGCCAGCCCCACCTTCATCAACGGGTATCAGTAGGTATTTACACACTCCAATAAATCCATGGATGGTAATTTCAATGCCTTCCATTGTTTGATGACTGAGTAAATAGCTGAGCGTTCCCTTCTATTTGGTGCTGCAGATGCTGCTTCAGTCTTCCATTCTTCCAAATATTCCAAAATCTTCAACAATTTTTCAAATTGAGGATCGTTGGGAGATGTATATGGAGCTAGATTGGGCTTCCCTTCTTTCACATGCTGAGATGAGTGTTTGCCATTCAAGCAATCAAAAAGTTCATTAAAATTTTTCAAAAATATGAATCACCCTAGCAGCATATACCACCTTCATTCTTCAGTAAGAGTTCAAAAAGACACAGGGGGGCAGTCAGTTTAAAAAGTTTCTTGATTGTCTGCTCACTTTTTTGCTTGAAGAGTTTGACAATAGTACTCCAGTGAAAGAACTGACCTCGCTTCTTCATGTTCCGACATTTCTTCTTTCTTGAGTTGTACAGGCAATTCCTGATGGTTTTCAGAAGGTGTGGCGGGTCAGAGAGGAAGTGAATTACTCTTTCAGGAGCGAAAGGGTTGACAGTGTCATACACAATGCTAGAGTCAGTGGAGTGGGGTGGCTGCATGCTGAAGAAGCTTCTGTTTATGGCAGCACCATCACAAATTAGAGCCACAACTCGAATACCGCTCATCTCTAAGTGTCCCACAACATCCCAAGTATAGTCATGCAGGTCTTCCTTAGAGAGGAGGGAGACACCAAAAGAAGCGACAACAGCTTTAACTCCACTTGCTGTGCCCTTTACCATGTAGGACAGCATCTTTTTCACCATTGGTAGCTTCTTTGTAGGTTCAGATGGAACTTCTTCCGCAACACTCTGCACATGTTTTTCCAAATCACTCATTTCTTGCATCACATTGGAAAGGTTGCAATAACCAACAACTTCCCATGTCGTCTTTTTTTGTACTAAATTTTGACAGACAGTAACTTCATCAAAGGTAACGGAGTGGTTTCGTTGATACTCATGTTCAGAATTACTGACTGCCTGAGCAACATCTTCAATTATTTCATAGTGTATTCCTTCTTTGATTGACATTGCATTTGTATAGTCAAATAAAGTTCTAGCACTGAATCCACTCTTCGCCATTGTGGCATAGGCAACACTTGAACACATTTTAAGTTGAAATGCGAATCTCATCATTAGAGGATGCCACCTCATGCCAGTCGCACCCTTCACACTACTTGCCTTAAGCTGCTCTTGCCAAAATAGCTTGTGAAAATCAGTCAACTTATTGTTTTTATCAGCTTCCTCTAATGACTCCAAAAGAGCATCATTTACATCTTCTTCCACTTCAACTGCTTCTTCTGCCACCAATTTCTCAACTTTCTCCCTTAATCTTTCATTTTGTCTCTTCAAGTTTCTAACATATTTACAAAATCTCTTTATTCTTGCCTCTTTTTCTGGGGTGTTGAGACACCAAGTAGGTTTATGCTTGTTTGATGTCCTTTGTCTGCCAATTGGAGATAAATTAGCACATTTCAAAGCAGCTCTAGATAAAAACCTCTTGTAAACTTTAAAGCACTCCTTGCACTGTCGCTGCAGCTGTGGTACAGAAATGCTGCATTTCCTTGACCTGCAGGTACGGCTGACTCTTTGAAGGGATTCTCATCAACAGTGCCGTCTTCATACTTGTGTCACAGCTGTTTAAACTTAAGGTGAGGAACACCACCACACACTTCATATAACCTGTACTCTGCAACAATATCTGCCAGTCCTTGAGCGAGGTCAGCTGCTGAACTGGTTTTCAAAGTATGTTGGTTCAGCTTTGTCGTGAAGGAGTGGTCAGGCGGCAGCACCTTCCCACCAAATGTCGCCCACCTACTGCATGACTTGTCAATGTAAATTGTTCGCTGAACCACCTTTTCGATACCAGGTGAAAGTTTCATAATATGCAAGCTGCCATTTTCCACAGCTTCAACAGGGACCCATTGCCGGAGAAGAATTTTCTTTAAAAATGGTATGCAATCCCTGAAAATCTGAGAAAATAAATGCATAAGTATTTGTTCAAATAATTAAAAATACATAATCATTCAATTTTCTTTTTGGTTACCTGCTGATCATCTAGCATTGCAGTGTTGAGGCCACACTATTGAGGAGAAGAAACAAATATATATTTAATAAATCAGATCATTGTTATTTGAAAGTGTTAAAATATAAATAATACCATACCTTCTGAAATGCTGAGACTGGACTCGAAGGACAAGGATTCTTTTCACAACATTCCACATGCTGTTTCTCTAAATTCAGGTCACATCTGTCATTCATAATAGGAGCAGTGTTTTCTTGAGTATCTTCTAAAAACATTTCAGAAATTAGTGGGGTTGTTTTCACTTCAAGTGTGCCACACTATTGAGGAGAAGAAACAAATATACCTTTAATAAATCAGATCATCTTAATTTTAAAGTGCTAAAATTTAAATATAAATCATACCTTCTGAAATGCTGTGAGTGTACTCGAAGGAGAAGGATTCTTTTCACAACGTTCCACTTGCTGTTTCCCTAAATCTATGTCACATCTTTCATTCATAATACGTGAAGCTTCTTTCTGATTATCTTCTAAATCCAATTGAAAGATCTCTATGTCCCTTGTAGAAATGGTAGTTGGGCCATAACACCAGTCTGTTAAACAACAATCAGTTGTTGGGAAAAATCTGCAATTCTAATGGCAAATATGCATGTTATTTTCTCACATACCTGGTATGGTAATGAATATGTGTGATCCTTGTGATCATCAACTTCTAGTATATCACTTTCGTTGACAATTTCTGCTTCCATTTCCTGGTGAACATTGTTGATGGAATCCATATTCTGAGTCTCAATTTCCAACGTCTGGTCGGCGAGACCCTAATACTGGTCTTTGCCCTGGTCAATGGGATCCAAATCAAGCCTCTGATCCTCACTTTCCTCCTCATCAAGTTTATTCTGAAAGGGTAAAGGAAAGTTCGAAAAGTGAAGTAACTTACCGATGACAGGTGATCAACAAGATATACTAAAGGTGAATAGTTATATTTACCTGTTGGTATGGGGTTTTCCACCTTGATTTTGACCTGAACTGGTGCTTTTTTGGTTTCTTAGGCATTTTGGATGGCTCATTGGAACAGTTTGTTCCAACCTATAACAACCAAACGTGGACCAAATGTAAACAAACATAACCTTAATATCTGAACAGCAAAAACTCACTACAGGCTTGAATTTAAACTAATTCTCGACAAAGTGGATTGGAAAGACGCGACAATATCGTCGGACTCAAAGCAAATAGTTCCTGATAAGTTGCGAGAGATATTCGCATGGCTAGATGAGTGCTTTTTTTTTGTTTCGAACAAAATAAACCTTTATACGTACCTTTACGCACCTGTGCGGCTGTCGACCTGCTGTCGACATGTTGTTGTTGTTGTTTGGCTATGATGGCTGTACCAACTACTCGACTGACGCTGACAAGCAAGAAAATAATTGAACGTGACGCAATTTTGTAACTGAAGCCTCAGAAAGCTGAATAAAATAACAGTTTTTTAGTTCATACAAACAGTTTTGTTTTCATTGTAAAACACTTAAAACGCGGTCACAGGTGAACACTTTGGACAACAGTTGGCTACTCTCGCAACTCGTTCAACGCAACGCAGTCAAATGTTTCCCGTTTCCCGCCGTGGTTCGGCCGAAGGCTGGTTCTAATTCTCTTGATCAAACTAATAATAATTATTATTAATAACTCCCTTGATCTAACTAATAACTAACTGTGCAATTGAAAAAGGAATGAACCAACACGAGGACATCCTTCTGTGCATTCGAGTCGCATGGATCTGGAACGAGAAGGAATAGTGATGAGGTAAGTCTCACGAACTGTCATAATTTCTTGTTCGAAAACTGCCCGTATTTCGGCTGTTCGCTGGTGTTAATCGTCTGTTTTGAATGATTTCAGTTCGTTCAACCTCATTTCATAACGCTGAGGAGGGCACCCCGGCAGCTTCTCCTCTACTGCTGGCAGTTTTAAAACACATTGTCCCTGCACCCCGCGAAAAGTTCAATAACCATCTCATTTTTATGACTCCTTTAATCCTGTCCTTGGCCTGTAACTTCCCTCCTGTATAGTGCCTTGGTGCTGGAGATTTCAGCATGCTTCTCAATTGTTGCATGTTCTGCGGTTTCCCCAAACTGCCCCTTCTTTGAACTTGGTTTTGTTGCTTGGATGTCTGTATTGGCTCTGTCTTCGCATTGTGAGCGTGTTTCTTTACAGGTGCTCTGTCTGCTCTTCGAATCAAACTGATTATGCAAATGTTGACCCCTTGCCCCCTCTCCTTCATTTGTGCCTTGGATATCGTATGTCTGTTAGTGTTGTTTTACTTTAACAGCCTTTTTGTTTGCTTTTCCTACTTTACTGATATAATAATTGAACTGTCTTGCAATGCTAGTGAACTTGTGTCTCTTTTGATCTATGTGATCAATATTCAATATGTTGGAGTTACAGAAAATATTGCCTGTTTACCTGGTTCATGTCCTTTGTTTTTAACTGTGCACAGTGAAAATGCTCTTTCTACAACAGTCTTTCCATGTTAAACTTTGATCGTCCTTTGCTCTTTCATACTGTGACTGTTCTCTTTTAGTCTCTTCATTGGTCTGTCTTGCCCTGTACAGCTTTTTATTGTTTGGCATTACTATGTTGTGCATTGCTGAATTGCTTTCTTGAACTGTTTTGGCTGCTTCTCATTGCTTCATTTTGTGTATTGTCTTGACTCTGTGTAGTGTTGTCGATCTTTTCTGGTCCTTGTTGTATCGTTAATAATTGGTTTCAGTACCATTCCAGTTTCCGTGCTGACGCATGGATGAAGGAGCAGGAGAGAAGCTAGGATGTACCTGGCACTAGGCCTAAAGAGGAGCGGTATTTTTTTCAGTTTTTTCCAGGTATAGGTTTGGAGGGTGATTGTGTCTAGGCTAATCTAAAAAGTAAATGCTGCTTCACTGAATCATATTATTATGATGCACCAGTGTACTTGTGGTTCTGCTTTTGACTTACCTATGTGTCTGATGTGAATAGCTTGTGGTGTTCTTGTTCTGTAGAGTTCAGTGTGGTCAATATGATTGCAAGTCAATCTCGTTTCCATTTTTGCCTCTTATTTTCATTGCTATGAATGCATTTTGTGATGTGTTAAGTTTGTCTATCGTAGAGTGTTATTGCAATCCTCAAGTGTCCTGGCTTGTGAGTGAGTTTATGTACCTTATTCCCCTACAGAATCAGTTCTTGCCTTGTGAATTTTCTTCTTTTTAGCAGCTCACTCCCCCGTTTTTCTTGCCCTTTTTAGATGCTTTTTGCCGCCCGCTTTCCTCTTCTTGCTTTCTCTGGGGAACTACAAGCCTTTTAAGTACATTGAACTTGCATTGCTTACTGTGCCTGTCTTATCTTTTGTGTATTGTAGATTTGTTAGCACTTGTCATGAACCTCTGCTTTCTTACTTTCCCCCTTGCACCATTACTTAAATTATTTATTCATGCTTCTTGTTTGTGTTTTAATTTTGCTTCAGTTTCATGACCAGTTCATAAATTTATTCATACCTTGCTTGTTCCATACATTCAAGTCTATTGGGCTTATTATTGTAAATGCTTTGCTGCTAATGGCTCATGTTATAAATGTCTGTTTTTATTTTTAATTTTACTGCTCTGTGAATCTGTCATTGTTGCTGTAAGGAGCCATGTCCTTTGACACATATTATCTTCTTAAAAAGTGTTTCTTTCATCACATCCTAATGTGTGCCTAATCATTATGCTTTCATTTGGCAATGCCTCCCATCCAGCCCTTTGCCACAGTTTACTTTGGTCGTCGCCTCACTCTCCAACACTGCTGGATGTCAAACTAGAATGAGTGTTGGTCTGAGGAGGGTTGAATTGAGGAAGCAGCAGCGCTGGAATTGTTTTCAATCTGTATTATAATGTGAGTGTCATCACATATTTTTGTTACAATTAATTTAATATTAACCTTTGTTTTCATTTGGTGTTTTCCTTTGTAGGTTTTTTTACCTTATTTCGATCCTATGCCTCCCCATAATGGACCTTCAAGTCCACCCAAACCTAGAGGTTTTTGCATTGTTGGATGATGAGGCTGGCACCCAGTCCAACACTTATCAATTTTTGGGTAAGTTACATCTTCTTTTCATTTTCTTTTGTCAGGTAGAATAAATCTGAGGGGTGGTTAATTGTTCAATTTTTATTTTTAGCTGCTCTATTGAGACTGGAAGAAGTGTCTCACAACACAATTCCCTCCCTTGATGACTGGGCACAGAGCCAGAAGAAGGTCCAGTGTCCTACAATGATCAGAATGTGGCACAGGCAACAGAGGAGCTCCTCAATCCTCCTGGTCCCATCAATGCGTCAATTTTTAGATTTCTGAGAGCAGTTGCACACACATTAGAAAACATGGTACAGTATCTGATTTAGGAAGTTAGAGCAAGGAAACAGCAATGATGTATTTTTCACCGTTTTTTCTTTTCTGTTGATGCTCTTAATATTTCTGGGCCTTTGTCTTGTTAACTACCGAAGAATTCATTTGAAAACTCTCATTAGATCCTTGGTTTATGGAACTTACCACATCTCCTTCTAGGCTGAAGTAATTTGATTAAAAATGACGGAATCACACCTCCTGTTACCAGAGAGGTGGAGGACTTCCTTTATGTGGAATCTAAAAATATTGATTGCATGTCCAAATAGGTTATTCTAATCTATTTCAGATGCTTGGAGCCAGAGATGAGGGTTCTTGTAAGAAAGAAGTTGCCCTTCAGTTTATTGGTGTCAAGGATTTGACATGCTTCTGTTTTCTGTGGTTTCTGTTGCCCCCTTGTATCAGAATTGTTTTTTTTTTCTTTTAAGATAATATTGCCACTTTCAGTCTCTCCTCTTTTGGATACTCTCTTCATGCTGAAAGCTGATGTGTGTTGTATTTTGTAATCAAATTTTTAATAAAAATCTTTAACTCAAAAGTAATTCTGTCAAGGAATGAAATATTTGTCATTATTTGTTGTTTGAACCCCAACCCCGCCCTCAATGTAAGGCAATCTCCCTAGTTTTGCCTGAAATTTGATTGTTTCTTTTAAATATCCTTCCATTAATTTTATACAATGCATTATTACTGGTAATCTTGGAAACAGTGAAGACTAACAGGGAAGCTATGTGTAAGGTAGCATACATTTATTACGGTTGTCCAAGGGACAAACAAAATTAAACACAGAATTGTGGGCATCGCACAGCAGTGGAAATGAAATACTATTTTAATTATACCATCACTCCATGTATTCCATCAAAACAATTATACCATCACTCCATGTACTCCATCAAAATAACACTGAACCAAAAAAATACAATGTGTGCCACAAAAATAAATAGATTATACTTCATCACGATTGGAAGCAATGCGGTACATTATAACTCAGGTGTAGCAAAGAAAATAGGAAATGAGTCATTACAGCTAAAAGAGTCTCTCCCTCTACCCCATTATTTGCTTTAACAGTCAGAAGAGTAAGAAAATAAATTTACTTATACACAGTTAATGTCAGTACAATGATTTTAGTTCAAAACCAGATTGGACCAAGGCATCACTTTTGCCATTTATGTTAAAAGAAAACAGGGCCTGGAGGACAGTCTTTAGTGGTACTCAGTTCAGTTTGCATCTGCCGAGACCAAGACCATGAACCAATCCCAACATGGTCATTATATAACACTCATTTTCAAAGTCTGTGGCTATTGAAAGGAACAGAGAAATAATAGGAGTGATACATGAGAACTGCCGCCCACATAAAAGTTCCAACCAGTACTAAATAAATCTGCATAAAAAACAGTGTCGATAGCCTTGGCGTCTAACCGAGTATAGAAAAAGGCCAAGATTGTCAAGGCTGCTAACTGGTAGGTAGCACAAGGCGGAATGGCTTGAATGTAACCTAAGATTGCCTTTCTATATCACTGCAGTGAGGTTGCAGTTTAAATACAGTAGCTTCAGACTGAATTAAGGTAATGATTTAGCAAACAGAAAGACTCTCATGACTAAAATGATATGTTGTCTCCATAATTTACCATTCACATCAACTGCTAAATATATCCAAGAGTCAGATACAAATAAATAATGAATGAACAAACTTAACTGAACATCTTAAAGATTGCTTGAAAAGGACATATGAACAAATTTAATAAGGAAGATCTACTGAAAGTAGGACACTCCTCACAGTAAAAATTTCAAGATTAAAAAGAAATGTCACTTTTCTCACTGTAAAAGCATAAAGATTTGATGATTATTTTAAAAATAGCATGTGAAATGTAAGCTATGCCACGGGCATTTAAAAACAATACATTTTGTGTTTTAGATGCCGACTATACCATGCGCAAGTATACTACAGCAAAGTACAAATAGTTTCAAAATGAAACCGTCAATCTCAAAAGAAACCCAAATTACGTAAAGGAAAATAATTTCAAAGAGCACAGAGATACTGTTACTTTCTTGATGAGAGGTGACTTTGTCCTCAGTCTTCATAATGCAGCCATTTATTCAGAACATTGCAAAAGGAAAGAGAACCTCCATTTGGAGGGAAGGAGCTACTTTGGTGCTTAAAAGCAAGTCTACAGCTAAAGAAGATAGAAAGTTAAATGTTAGTGTATGCAAGACAAGACCAGCACAGTTCATAAATAAATTGATTTACTAACCAAAAGTTTTTACTTCTTCAAGAAATATCTTCCTTGCTTCCTTTCAATGAAAAAGAATGGGGATCATTCTCAGTAGTTCCATCACACAAAAACATCCATCACGAGCTATAGAGAAAACTCAAAGTGAGAAAAAGTCTGGAGAAGCAGACCACAGCAGAACTGCAGAAGATAAATCGTACAAGAGAGTTAGTTAAATGTATTCCAAACACTTACTTAACAATCAGTAAAAGAGGGAACTTACAGATGTGACAGGTTTAATGTTTCTTTCAGGGAGCACAGTTTAGAAGCCAAACTAATACCGTGATAAGGAAACCTGAAACATCAAAGGAGGGTTCATTTTTATTTTCTTTACAAACATCTTCATCAATACATAATAATTTAATATGCAAAAGATGAAACAAACCGTATGGTATTGCTAAATTTGTTGCTGTGGGGAGTGAAACAAGTTCCAGCCATTGAAATGTTCCATCCTTCTTGATTGCTTCTTACACCACAGAAAAACCTGCAGAAAACCAATAAACATGTTTGTGAGTTCACAAAAATAAGCTCAGAGTGAAAATACGGTAAAATAAAACATATCCTTCACATAATAAAAGGTGATACAGACAAAATATACATGTTCATAAGACTGTAGAAGGTCCAAAACAAAGGGATTCAGGTATACTGAGACCACTCACACCTAATTTAAGGGCATTGAATCAAGCAAATATGCAGGCAGTGCCACAGGTTCCGTTCATTAACCGTAACCATTAGTCTTGATGATGGAGTAACAACAGTATCATTGAACTGACAGGGCTAGCAAACACGGCCGACAATAGCTACACAATTTACCTTGAAGCATCAATCATCCTGGGGCAATGAGGATCACGGCCTGAGAAATGTGACAGGCATAGCTCCAGTCCAGTCCAAAGTTGACAACTCCTGTGATGACCTTGGGGTTAGGATCGGCATGGGGGGCGGGACACCGGGGCCGGGGCAGCGACAGGCGGACAGGCTACATGCTGCAGGCCTCCGAGAACAAAATCGTGGTCCTGCAACAAGAAAGGCGGTTAAAACTGATGCATTTGTAAACCTGGAGAAGGCTGGAAAAACAGGTTGGATGCGCCTTGCGCACCGGGATTCATGGACACGCGCACTACGCCATGGTGCGATTTTTGTCACAGACGGAAGCTCACTACGTGGAAGGCACGACACTTGAAGTGGCTTCGTGTACGAACTTGGACAAAACTACAAATCTAGTGGTAGACCGGCGTTGGAACCCAGCAGAGGGAATGGATGAAGCGGACAAAACAGCGTCGGTATGAGAAATATTGACTAGGGTGCTAGGGGTGGGTGGTCGGGTGGGGACTAGGGCTAGGAGGGGAAGGAGGGGTGATGAGGGAAGGTGCCGAGTCGGAATGGTCGCCTACCTATCGGGCGCTAGCAAGCGCGCAGCAAAGATTGCCTACCTCTCGGGTGCTTTTGGGCGCGCTGGTCACCTGGGTTGCTTAGGTTACTCCGAGCCCTAATCAAGGCCACTTTTTGACCCCTCGCTCCCCCGCGTGCTCAGGGAAACCTTCCTATGCATAAAATACGTCACGCGTTTTGGGGGAGGTGGGGATCTGGCGAAATGTGACAAGTTGTGACGCTGAGGGGGGTAGGGGTGTCGGGTCTAGTGACGTGTTATCCAAAATTGCGTCTTTTTTCTCCGCCATTATTAGAATTTTTAAGTACCTTTGATTACTGCGCTGTTTCACGTTACCTCTCGAAAAACGTCACGTAGGGGGAGGGGGGTCAGCTGGATGTGACGAGTTTGTTACAAGGGAGAGGTGGGGGATCTAAAATCACCTGAAAACGCGTGACGTATTATGTGAACAACCCCTAAGACCGTGCCCAATCACAGATCGCCCTCCCCCCCTTCCCCTCCAAACCGGGCACACAGTAAATGGACCTACCCTTTGCTGGGACGTCCCTACAAAGGAGTTGCTGGTGCTGACGTCTTGTCTGGCCATGGTGTAGCGTCAAGACTGCGTCCTGGCTCCACGGTCGATCCTCGCTGTCAAGCTGATGGCAAGCACCAGGCAGTGCGTGCGCCGTCCCCTGAAACAGTGTAGAGGGTTCTGAAAGCATCGCAGTCTTGATCGTGGTAAAGCCTCTAGTGCAACCAAGCAGTGCGAAAGGGCATAACGGTGCAAAACCTCCGCGAGGCTGCAAGCGGGAAGGGTAAAATATACCAGTTTCTCTTTACACGGGATTCGAACCATGGACTGCAGAGCAGTGATATTTTACAGTCCGCGGTTTACAGACCGTTCTTAGAGAGTAGCGGCGTACCCCTTCCTCGGGCATCGCTCTCAAGCCCGCCTTGCTCCTCGATGCAACCACCGCGGGTGCATCGAGGTGCACAGCACAAGCAGACCCGACACGAGGTTCAACGCATCACCACGTAAGGTACATAGCACAAAAAGCAGGGGACATCGCATACGGTTTACCTTGGCTGCTACGCAGGCAGGGGTGAGTCGAATGATCGAGGTGGAATGCCGCGTGGCGCGCGAAATCAACGAGACGTTTCACTTTTACCACGTGCGGAACTGACCTGGACTGCTGGTCTCACCAACGCATCGCGCGCCCCCGAAGCACAGATAGCTTTCTTGTGCATCGAAGGGCTGGCCTGCAGCCCAGGGACTCGAATACGGATGCGCCGGGAGAGGAGTACCTGTACCCAATTACAGATAACGTGTTTCCGAACCTTTCATTGGGACTACGATATGGACGAACCGCGCGAGACACAAAAACTCTGATACGAGCGCATCCTCTGGCAACCATATGCAGCAGCAACGGCATCATGCCATCGAGCACCGCACTCATCTGCCTAAACATACACAAGACAGGAGAACGGCTCCAGTGAAAACCACACTTTCAACGAGACGGTTCCGCATCACACACTATGCTCACCCGAGGCCTCGACGGTGGCCTCGACGGCGGCCTCGACGGCGGCCTCGACGGCGGCCTCGACGGCGGCCTCGACGGCGGCCTCGACGGCGGCCTCGACGGCGGCCTCGACGGCGGCCTCGACGGCGGCCTCGACGGCGGCCTCGACGGCGGCCTCGACGGCGGCCTCGACGGCGGCCTCGACGGCGGCCTCGACGGCGGCCTCGACGGCGGCCTCGACGGCGGCCTCGACGGCGGCCTCGACGGCGGCCTCGACGGCGGCCTCGACGGCGGCCTCGACGGCGACGTAGCAGGCACGTCCGATGTCAACGATCATTCGGTGTGCCGGTGACCGGAAGCCGATTCGTTCGGCCGACTTCACGCCTACCTGGTGGTCGTCCAATACGCCGGTCTTAGCCTATTGGGAGTCCACATTTTGGCAACCCTCAGGCCAACCTCTCCGAGCAAGACCTCCACGACATGAGGTGGGGGGCGCGGCTTCTCCGGTTCGGCGCTGCCTTTGAGCAAGGGTTTTCCCTCCATGCAGTCGTCCTGCAATCCGCGATAGCGACCCTCCCGCCGGGCCGCGGGGTGTCCTCGAAAGGTGCGTGTCGCATATCGGTTCTCCCGCAACAAGGTGCACGACACCGCCTCTCTTGGAGCACGGCGGCACTGGTCACCTCGTCGACCTTGGCGCGGCACGCTGCGTGGACGCCTAAAGCAAGGGCCACGTCGAGTTTCCCGACTTCAACGACGCCGCTGCCCTCGTGGCGAACGCACTGCCGCGCTGCAGCGGAGCGACGGCAAGCACCTTTCTTCCCACAGCCCCGCCGCCTCCGTCTCACTGCCTGACTTCCCCGGGGACTTCCCCCGCGCAATTCGGTGTGCACTGGGTCTTCTTTCCCCGGTTTCTACACTCTGACCAGAAAACGAAGAGCCCTGGGTCCTCGCGGTCGAGGGCTACCTGCAATGCTAGCCAAGGCGGCAGATGCCATAAACCGCGAGAACTCAGGGCTCTTCGCTTTCTGGTCAGAGTATAGGCTGTCGCACTGGATTTCCGTCACACTTTTGCCACGTCCCTTTGGCTGGGCATAGAAGGGGTCCCGTATAGAAGCTATA
This sequence comes from Stenchaetothrips biformis, assembly GCA_030522485.1. Classification (NCBI taxonomy): domain Eukaryota; kingdom Metazoa; phylum Arthropoda; class Insecta; order Thysanoptera; family Thripidae; genus Stenchaetothrips; species Stenchaetothrips biformis. The sequence goes on from CM060098.1 coordinate 1,433,856, forward strand.
CTATGCCATCAACAACCCCTCAACAACCTGCGCTGGCCGCCGGCACCACCATTCATCGGTGTACTGTACCCTGCTCTCGGGACGATAGAGGTGTAATTCTTAGAGGTAATGTGCATAGGGAATAAGAGGTGTATTTCTTAGAGGTAATGTGCATAGGGAATAAGTAGAGGTTTATCTCGTAGAGGTAAATGCACAGTGTATTTTGTAGAGGTATCTGAGTCGGAGAAACAGTAGACGTGAATTGAAGCAATTACATCTACGTTAATTAGACGTAATTTACTAACGTGCTGTAGAGGTATCTGACTCTCTTGCACAGTATAGAACATTTACCTCTACGTCGTAGGAGACAATCTTTTAGAAGTAAAACTACTCGAAAAAGTTTAGAAGAAAATCACAAAGTCAATTGAATTTCATCTATTTCTAAATAGAGGCGTTTTCAGTAGAGGTACCGGGCCGCCCCCTATGTTACTAGATTTAAACGCTGTACGTGTGTACGTTATGCACACAGTGCTAGTGATCCATAAGAATGCGGAACACTTGCAGAGGTGAGAGGTCATTAAACGTAAACAGTGCATCCAGAATGCCTGCCGGGGGGCTGCATGTTGCCGGTGTTTCTGGCACTAGTAACATTAGTGCTGCTCCATGTTATAAAAAGCGTAGTTAGCGCTGGTCTGGTTAGCCAGCCCTCACCCCTTTGCCATGGTCAGAAAATGTTTAATAGAGCGATAAGAAAATGGCATGCGACGAATCACACCCTAGTTTCGCCAAGACGAGCGCCCGCCGCCCGCAGCAAGTTGGGTAGGCAAACCCGCTAAACGAGCATGCCCAGCGGGTTGCCTACCAACTTCATTGCAGGCGTCTGACAAGAGGCGTGAGCTTTTTTAAGCCCGCGGGCAGAACACCACAAATAAGCTTTGGGTAAGAATGGGTGCAAATGTACAGCTTCTGGGAAGATAAAAACCTTTAAAAAACCATAAACCAGGCGAGAGTGGTGACGCTAATGACTCACCCCCTGTACGTTAGGGTTTAGAGAGAGAGAGAACGATGCTGCACGAGTGAAGCTTTAGATACGTTACGTACACTTGAGACAAGCCGACGCGTGAACAAGTTCCAGTGCCAACACTAGTATCACTCAACACGTAACTCACCTGTTTTGTTAGGTCCTACCTTTCCCTCCCCATCCGTTGCGATTTGGGAAATCGGAAAATATCCGTAAACTGTAAGCCTCACTGTGCGACGCTCGTGTTCCGGGCGCGTGTCTGCAGAGGCAGCTTGAGGGAGGGGCTATGCCTCACGTGAAAACCGGCACGTTTCCGCCTTCAGGCACCCCTCCCCCGCTCCCTCTCTACTCTTTTTCGGATGCGCCGGTTCTGTTGGCGGTTAAGAAATAAAGCCCTCTGCAGCAGAACCAAATGGCCTCCAGAGGTTTCTCGTGGGCCTGTCTAAGAAGATAACCGCAAAATGCCACACCTCACGCCTTCACACTAGCGGCAAAGCGCGGCGTTCCTGCACGTGGCCATGAAGGTCCTGCTGCACCACGAACACTTGCAGCAGGACCAATAAACTGTTATACATGGCGTAGCGTGCATAGACTGCGACGCACCAATTAAAAAGAACAAACATCAAATACGTTGAAAGGAAAATAATCGCACGAAATCATAATTTTCATTGTATTGCCGCGGGGCTCAGGGTGGGGCTCTGGACGGGGTTCTAGGTGGGGCTCTGGCTGTCGGGGCTCAAGTCGGGGTCCAAGCTGGGGCTTGGGCTCGGACGACCGGGGCTCGAGTCGGGGTCCAGGTCTGGGCTCTGATATCAGGCTCGAGTCGGGGACCGAGTCGGGGCCCGGGTCGGGGCGCAAGTCGGGACTCGGCTTGGGGCATGGGTCATGGGTCGCCGGGGCTCCAACAGGACGGGGCTTATGTCGACCCTACCCAGGTCTGAAACTTTTAGTTGCGAGTTTTGACGCGGATAAAATTTTTAAACTTTTAACGGGTTTTAAGGTTTTCTGTTTTTTTTTTTACCTATTTTTGCGCCCCAAATTCATGTCAATGCTTCTTAAATAATTTTGTTTTTAAACTTACCTAAAGTCTTTAGGGGGCAGTAGCGCCATTAATTTAAAAATAAATAAATCGATATTTTGTTTTTTACCTAGAATTGGTGTTGAGACAACCCTCTTTAACATCTGACAAGCCTTTGCCCAAATTCGTTACCGTTTACCCTCCAGAGCCATTTATGTAAATCTTTTAACACAGGTTGGGTGAGGCAACTCATTTTTAGGGCTGTTTTTCCACATTGTTGATTTTTAGAGCTTGCGCTACATGCGTGCCGTTATTGAAATAATGGGAGTTCGACTGCTCAGCATTCACAGGGTAGTTATCAGTGGGAGAGGTCGAACACTTTATTGCTGCCAAAATCCAGGTATTTAACGTTGGACATCTGACTAGAGTCACCAATATCAGACAGGGGCATTTTTGAACTAATGCATTTGCTTTACATTATTTCTCAACGATTTGTACTCAAGTAATTTGGCATCCTCTATTGATTTAAGATACTTTTTAACCCATACCCACGCTTAAAACGTTGGACAGTTTACCCTACGTCATCCAGCGCATGCCTATGCCTGTCACACTCTTGGCTTTGCCAAAACCAAGGATGCCCAAATGTTGTTTTTTTTTTTTATAATTTTTCTCAATCAGGCATCCTCTTTGAGGTTTGCCATCGAATTTAAGAGCTGCTTGGCGCCATGCTTATTGCATCCTTGACCAGCGGACTGTTTGTTTCCTACCCTGCAGGGCTGGGCAAACATGTCGTGTCGTGTAGTCGTCAGCTATGCCCCTTGTGCCGGCGGGCGCACCAGTCTTCTCTCTCTCTCTCTCTCTCTCTCTCTCTCTCTCTCTCTCTCTCTCTCTCTCTCTCTCTCTCTCTCTCTTTCTCTCTCTCTTTCTCTCTCTCTCTCTCTATCTCTCTCTCCTTCTCTCTCTCATATGCAGATACTTGTGGGTGCGAGAGACGCGGTAACGGGGCACTCGGGAGGGCAGGGGTCGCCGGTGTTGACGCGGCACTCACCGCCCATGATCCTCCTCGTGCTGCTGCTGCCGCTGTCCGCGGGACACCGCCCGGCACCCGGCGGCACGCCGAAGGCTGAAGGCAAGGATCCACGGGTGTTCGTGCTCACATCAGTCGTTCAGACAACATGCTATTCGCCAAATCTCTGCGATTTTTAAGTGTTACATCACTGTCAGGAATCCTTGCGGAATAAATAACGTGATTCTCCTCTGAACAACCAAACGTGGTCTACTCCGCACCACAGATGCGGTCGTGCCATTTTGCCTCCATCAGTTGGTGCAGTAAAGACCACATTTGGTGTGGTCATTCCATAGAATGACCACACCTAACGTGGTGTACACCGCACGAACTGATGTGGGCAAAACGGCACTCTTTTGACCGCATCAGTTGGTCCACGTTTGGTTATTCAGTGTTTCCGAACATCTTTATCTTTCATTTGTTCAAATGAAAGATGTTCAAGATGAACAAAGAAGTTTTTCTCCACAAAGGCTAGGAACTAATATATGACAATGTTGGGAAGTCTTTCGCGGTTTCTCCTTTTTTACCACAATGTCCGGATTTTTGAGCATCTTGACTGGCTGGCGGCTGGCTCGAAGGGTGTCCCACGATTGTTTTTCTTTTTTTTCGAGAAAATCAAGGAGCACCGCGCAGATTTTAAAAGAATCGGCCAAAACGTGTTCATCGGTGCTTAGTTCTTGGCTGAGCGATTGGGGGCCATCCATAAAGTACGTCCGAGGTTAAAGGGGGAAGGGCATGAAAAACGGACAGAAACGGACAAGGGGTGGTGGGGAGTCGCCACGTCCGGACTTGCTGCTAGAAAATGGCATTTTAGCACCCCACGACGCGGTCTGCAGACACTTAACTCAGCGTTGACGGAAGCGATTGTGATAGCGCAGCTTTTGACTTCTGATCTTTGACTTTTGACCACAAGAAAAGGCGCAAATTTTGACTATTTTCAGGAGAGTTATGCCAAAATGGACGTCTCAAAAGGAAGGGGGGCCTCTGAAAACGGACAGGGGGCGGAAAAAGGGGTGACGGGGGTCGTTTAAGGGTCAAAAGCAGCGGACTTACTTTATAGATGGCCCCTAGTGAAGCCAGTTACGTCACTGGGGTTGGGGTCATTTGCTGATTCCTTGTGAAAACATACATGAGTAACTTGATGAACCTTGGCTCTAAATACGGTTGCCTTCTTTCCCGGGCCAAAAAAAAAAAAAAAAAAAACGTGAAAAATCGGGAAAACATGGTTTTGACCCATTTTTTGTAGTTTCATCGCCGTCAAATGGCCACATTCGGTTTCTTTGTGAAAAATATATTGAGGTTATTAGGTACCGGTATTCGATATATGGTTGCCTACCCCCTAGGACCAGAAGATGCCGCTAAAACAGAAAAAGGTTTTTTTTTCCGTTTTTTCTATAAGGTTTAATAAAGGCAAAGTATTTTCTAAGACGTACATTTGTTGCTGCATTTCGTAGTGGCGACATTTCTGCTCCTGGGAGGTAGGCAACCATATATCAAATCACGGAACATTACCGTTTGACGGCGATAAAACTACAAAAAATGGGTCAAAACCATGTTTTTCCGATTTTTAACCGTTTTTCGGCCCTGGAAAAATAGGCAACCGTGTTGTGAGCCAGGGTTCATCAATTTTCTTATGAATGTTTTCACAAAGAATGCAAAAATGACCCCTTGACGGTAGTGAAACTACAAAAAAAGGGTCAAAACCATGTTTTTTCGATTTTTGAAGGTATTTTAGCCCCTGGGGAGTAGGCAACCGTATTTAGAGCCAAGCTACATCATGTACTTAAAGTATTTTTCCACAAGGAATCCGAAAATGACCCTCTGACGGTGGTCAAACTACAAAAACTGGACAAAAAACGATTTGTGACATCATTTTTGGCCCCTGGATTGTAGGCAACCTACGTGAAATATAAAAGGCCTTCCTTTCTACTGCAGTTTTGTATCTGGAATCTAACGGGCAGATCGTTTAGGTGATACTACCAACAAAAACGCTGAATTTTTTTTATTTTTTTAAAATTTCTGAGTCTTTATAGGATATTTTGGCCCCTGGAATGAAGGCAAACGGCTTAACCTCGAATGTGATTTCACCACGTTATAGAGGGCACTTTAATAAACAAAATAGTAATTGCAGAATAGAAATCGGATGGAAATTGACAGCACATCCCCGGTTTACCTGCCACAGTGCAATGTGTTCAAAAAGTTAAAACTTTGAACGCCTTGAGCTAGCACTAAAAATTGTCCAAAATTCAAAATCTAAGCACCGATTTTCCTGTTTTGGCCGATTGATTTAAAATCCGCGCGGCGCTCCTTGATTTTCTCTGAAAAAAAAATAAAAATCGTGGGACACCCTACTGGTCCGGCTGCTGGACCAGACGGCCGCCGGCTGAATCCAGCTCTTTCCCGCTCGCACTAGCACAGTGGTTCCCAACCCCGGGGTCGCGACCCCATTTGGGGTCGCGAAAATTTTTTGTGGGGTCGCGAGAAGCTTCCTGGGGTCGCCTGGGGTCTTGAGCTGACGTCTGGTTCAGCCGCAGCCACTGCTCCGGGGCAACGGCCGGTGCATTATTTCCTTATGTGAGGAGAAAAATGGGGTCGCATGGGATCGCGAAGCTTTGGTCCTGGGGTCGCGAAAAAATTTGGCAGCCATTTTGGGGTCGCGACCCGAAAAAGCACTGGAAAAACTAAAGCGTAACTCTATGCTTGAGTCAAGCATAGAGTTACGCTTGAAGACGTTACGCTTGAAATGAAGCATACTCTGGAAATTCCCCCATGCATTTAGATAGGGGACATCTTGGTGGATGAGCCTGTTACGCTTGATTTCAAGCGTAAACTAATTACGCTTGAAAACAGAGGGTAACACTACGCTTTAGTTTTACCAGTGAGGTTGAGACCCGCTGCACTACCACGAGACACCATGCGTCTGTCTGTCTCACTCGCCTGTCAGTCGGCGGTCGGCTGGTCAGCAGCAGGGCCAGTCAGCCAACGTACTCAATAGTCCGAACACTGGTTGACGACACAAATCTGATACAGGCAGGCAAGGCGAAGGGTTGGAGTCCACGAGGACGCACAATTCCTACACTCTGGTCAGAGACTTCTTCGTTCCCAGGGAGGTTCATCAGGCGACTTTTGTAGCTTGTTCACAGCGCGGCAAGTATTTTTATTATTCCAATTTCAATTATTTTGGTCTTCTATTACAAGGATTCCCCCCCCCCTTCCGGCACACATTCCAACTGGTTTTTAAAAATCAGACAAAAAGGAAAATTTACAGAGAATTTGCTCTTTTGAAAATACGTGGCCTGACGAATTTTTTGGGCAAGTAAAGGTCGTGACGAGGCGATCATAGCCGCTAAACAGTATGGCTGGTTTTGGGACATCTTGTTGGTGAACAATAATACGGTTACAATGCTAATTGTACTTGTAGGCTTTAATCGTTTAAAGAAAGAGCTGCAAGCAGCACATAAAGAGTAAAATTTGTTTGCATTTTTTTTTTTTTTTGCAGCATAACATAGTTTCCTAATTTTATCGGGAGAGACGATTCGTAGCCTGTGACACTGACAAGTGAGATTCTTTTGGAGAGAGTAAACACAACGAACTGCCCGTGCAGAGTCGCTGGGCCTGGTGAGAGCGCTGCAGTCCGGGCCGAGGCCCATCCGTTGGCAGGCCGGCCCGGCGGTGTCCTTGGCAGCCGGGGGGAGCGCGGTCGGCCTGGCGGTGTTCGCCAACCTGTCGTGCGCGGCGGGGGCGGCCAGCCTGGCTGCAGTGCCCACGGTCCGCGCCGCCTGGCTCCTCTGGAGCGCAGAACCCGAGGCGGTCCAGGCGCTGGAGAATCTCAACCTCACTTTCAACGTGGACCTGACGCTGGCCAACGCGGCCCCAGATGGAGAGACGGCGGAGCTGCTCGACTTGCACAAGGTGGGCCCGTCATCACTGTGGAACAGAACGTGGAGTACTCCGCATAAGGCCGAAACTGCCTATGCATTGATAACTTTGCTCTGACTCTGCAAACCCAAGTGTGTACCTGCCACAGGCATGCAGCAAAGATGTGTGTGCCTTGGGACTCGATGAAATGCGTCCTTGAAACACACTTGAGTTTGCAGAGTGCCGTTAACGGGGATAACTAAGGACACTTTTTCGTGTTTTTTTAACGTCAGAGATACAATTCTTGACCGAGGCCTTTGGATCCTAATCATGTTAAAGCTTGAGCACTTGCTCAAAATTTCATGCTTGTCTGGTTCATTTACCTCGAGTATGTCGCTTAGAAACTGCTTCGAAAAAGTTTCCCAAGTTGACCGGGACCGGGGGTAACTTGGGACAGCAGGGAAATACCTAAATAGTAGTGACAATGTCAAGACCAAGAATTCGGGCCTAGAAGTTCTTATGAGATTTTAATTGGGACTATGAATGTGACTGTTCTTACCTTGTGGTATTGTCAAGGCATTTTCTGCAAAGTAAAAAATATGGATCAGCAGAAGGTAAAACTGCATAACAAGGCATCTCTTTACATCACCGGCACAACATTCCAAGGACAGGTGATTTCAGAAGACGGGTCGGATAGCACCTAAGAGCCTAGGAGCGCAGGGGGTATAATAGAATGACTATGTCCCAAGTTACTTTGTATATCTACGATTTTTGATTAATTTAAGTCTGGGCCAAAGATGGCGTGACTGAAGTCAACACCCTTTTGCGTCCTTTATTGTGGATGTAGGACCCAACTACCCAGGGAGACTTTCCAGCCATATCTGCCTTTGCCGGGCCTTTCGCTCTTTGTACCAGGGTCAACTTGTCAGTGTTTGACATAAATTGTCAAAAACTCTATTTCCTTATTTGCTGTTTTCTTCATACTCACTGTGATGGTATGCACTATCTCTATCTTTCCGTTTGCACCCTAAAGCCTCTCAAACAAAACCCTGTCGCGGGATTGACGCTACGAGCCCCCACCGCGAGATGGCAGCACCGACAAGTCTGATAGGAGAGACTGTCCCAAGTTACCCCCGTTGACGGTGGTTGTACAGACCCCTCGTACCAAAACCATCCCTACTCGCCTGGGTGCTAGGAGAGACTCGCCGAGACTCAAGAAAACTTTCCTACCTCGTCCGGGCGCTAGGAGACTATCTTCTACACAAATCCTATCAAGTTAAGACAGTCTCCCAGCGCCCTGTCAAGTAAGGAAAGTTTTCTGGCGCCCGGGCGAGTTTCGATGATCCCCTAGCGCCCGGGCTAGTAAGGATGGTTTCCTTGGGGGTAGGTTAGGTTCGAAGTGTGTGAATGTTCTTGATTCGATAAAAGCTAACAATACAGTTTAAGACTGCACGTGCACTGTTAAAAAAATGACGTAAATTAGCGACGTATAAGTCGGTAATTTCCATGACGACGAGGGCCGTTCTCGAACGATTCGGTTGGAATTCAACGACTTCAAAATCGTTTTGGTACGAAATGGTCGTAAATTATTTTGCCAGAAAAGTCCGAAAATAGATCGATGGCAGGACGTTACGATTTTGTCGTCAAAATACGATTCGTGTCGAAGATAAACGACCCAAGTCGTTAATTTACGACCGAAATCGTATCATAACGAGATAGGTCGTACCTGTTTGACAATTACAGTGGTAAGATTACGATCGATCGTAAATTTACGATCGAAGTTGTAAATGTACGATGCAGTTCGTAGACTTACGACTGTATATGTTTCAAAACGAACTAAATCGCTATGAAAATTAGCGACAAATTTGTCGTGTATTTTCGGCAGATTTGTATATTTACGACAAAAGTCGCAGATTTACGACAAAAGTCGAAAAATAAATTTGTCATTGGAAAAAGACTTTGTTGTTCTTTGAAATGTCGTTAAGTTACGATTATTTTTAACAGTGTGGTCCTTAAACATAGAGCAGACGCAGAGCACTTAACGTTTACAGTGCGGAGACTGAAAAGACCGCGTTCCGTTGTGTTAACAACGATCGCCGATGCCCCACGCCATGTGTTTGGCACACTAGAAGATGAAATGTGTGCGTAGTACACAGCTGTGGGAGCGTATTTACAAGCACATGACTATAGATTCTTGGCAAGCACACAGCTATTGTATGCTTGGCCAAGCACACTTTTATCCTACCCATTAAAAGGCACACTCCAACTAAGCACACATTTGATCTTGTAGTGCACTCTCAGAACCTTGCGAAAAATGTGTTCCAACGGGTAGTTCGCAAATTGCAAAGAACTTGTTTGCAAGTTGCGAACTAGTGATTTGCAATCCGGATGCGTTCTTTGCATTACGAACTAGCCGGATTCTTTGCAAGTTTACAAACACATCAATTCGTAAGGTTTTGATGAGCGTGCCCTCTCAATGCAGTGTTCTGGTGCCCAAGGTGCAGCCCGGCGCCCCGCTCCTGCGCCGCCCCGCTGGCTGGTGGCGGCGAGACTGCGGCTTGAGCACTCCTGCGCTCCTCGAGACAGGCCTTCCACCGTCCGCTCGGCGGGACTTGCAAGGCAGCACGCTGCGAGCCGCCGTCGTGGTGAGAGGAGTCGCTGCGGCTGCGCCACACCTGATTTGCCTGTCTTGGACTCTGTTCTGTTATTTGCAGGGAGTAGAGTCTACGACGCATCACTCCCTTGTAAAAAGGAAAATATATGGGCACTAAATTGACAAAATATATTGCTCAACATGTATTGATGAAATATGTGGAAAAGATAATGAAGCAAGATACTTTTCCGATATAAGAAAAATGTGGAAAATATAGAAACTTCATACATTGCTTCCTATATATAAGCAATGTATTGTGAATAGCTCTATGGTAACGACTTCCTTTCCTATTTTAAAGGAATGCAATTTTCGCTTTGGCAGGGCTTCTGGTAAGGGGCTCGACACCTTCGCATCGCTGAATTTTCGCGCTACGCGCAAAAAAAAAGACGTTTTAAATTTCCGCACTCTTCCAGTTTACTTGTTCGACAGGATTTGTCAAAATTTCCCCGCGACTTAAACGCAAATGAAAGAACCTTTCCCGTGATGAATATATGGCGTAAATATATTTTACAAGATAAAATGATCTTGAGAAATAGCCTCCTTTTTAACATCAAGTGCCAAGGTTTCAAGAAAAGTTACTTGAAAAGTCTGCCCACCTAACCCTGCCTCATCTCACGCCAGGGAATGCATGTGGAGGGAAGGGGGTTGAGTGCACCATGACAGGTGCCGTGTCAGATATTGAGACATATATGTTGCAAAGATAATATTATACACTGGTCGTCAAAATTAGCGCCCCACTTCTGTTTTACACGATTATTTTCTCCTCACTTGACCAAAGTGGTTCAAATTTGGCACAGAGACACCTCAAGGGGTGTCCTTACGATTCTACGAATGGCAAACCTGAAAGCCACTCCAGAGGGGGGAAACCACCCCCTCGAAAAAAAAGGTGTCAAAATAAGGTTAAAAAAAAGTCAAAAGGGGGCTTTAAAAATTCAATTTTGACTAAATTTATGCAGAGACAGTTTCACTGACCGTATGAAAAACGACTTGCCGGGGGGGGGGGGGTCTCGGGCTGAGCCGAAGCGCGATGTCGACGCTCTGCGCTTCGGCTTGGCTTGGCGAGGGTTTTGACATTGTTTGCTCCCTTCTTGTCTAAGTCGGGGGCCGGGAAGGACGTTAAAATCATGTTAACAGGATACAATGAAAAAAAAAAAAGATCGGTTGCTGCAACTTGAAACTTGGTTGCTGTAACCAAGTCGAATTGTTAATTTTCGGGTTGCCAAGTTTCTGGTTATCATTACCAAGTGACTCGGTTACACTGTGTGGGTGAGGGTACCATGTGGACTTGGTAGTCCCATACAAGTCGGTGGTGCTGGGAACTCGGCAGAATCGGCTTTCACAACCCAGTTTTCCGGTTAGGATAACTGTTTCATCATTTAAAATAATAATGAAAATATTGGTTGTACGGCCCGCTACTTCCCGTAACGTTACTCCCGACCGTTCTGAGTGCCCCCTAACTGCCCATACCTCATTTGCTGGCCTTTCTCAGCCGGCATATATATATATATATATATATATATATATATATATATATATATATATATATATATATATATGGAGCCGCGCCTGGTATTGCGCAAGATAATTTGCAATATATTGAGCAAGATCTAATTATATTGACAATGTATGAAACATATATAGTGTCATATATTGTCAAATATTTTCCATATATTTTCCTTTTTACAAGGGTTCTTAAAACGACGAAAACGAGGGCATTGTAAAATCTACAAAGAGGGTATTATGGAGGAAAATCTTTTGTCAAGAAAGCAGTTCTACTATGCCTTCATTTTCTTTAAAGTTACCAGCGAAATGCTTCGAAGATTGTTGGTGTCAGATTCGTAGAGTAACAGTGGTACAACCGCCTTCTTTTCCAGCTAACCCACACTGAAGTTGACGGCGACCAGGAAGCGCTGCGGCGGACGCTCGAAGACAACAGCAACATCAATTTGGACACACAGACCCACTTCGGGTACACTCTGGCCGTCCACTTGGCGGAGATGTACAACTTCACGTGAGTACCACTTAAGGTGCGTTCACGCTCGTTTCTTTTCGATGTCGCGTTGGTGGCGGAGAGTGGCGGACGCGACATTAGCAGACGACGTGCGAGACAAACAAAGAACAAGGGGCCAGCTGGAAATTTTTCGTACGGGGCAGTGGGGAGGTACAGAGCCCTATCCCGGTGTTGCGAGGACTAGGGCCAATCCATTCTTTTGGAATTAACCCCTAGCCGCCTCGAATTCAGTCAAATATGGTGAAAATGTGTAAAAACGGTGGTGCGCGCCTTGCCTGCTGCGGGATCCAGCCGGCCGTGCGGCAGGGCGACGGCGGCGAGCGGCGACGGCTCCAACGCTCCGAGTTGGTGAGTGGTGGGGACTGAGAAGCCGAACGGACGGGAGAGGGGTGGGGGCCAGGGGGAAGCCGAGCACCGGCTCGGATCCACAGCAGGCGTTTCGTTCGTTTCATCGCATCGTCTCTCTCGCACAGAGCTACGCCCAAATAGGGAAGAGTCTCTCTCTCTCTCTCTCTCTCTCTCTCTCTCTCTCTCTCTCTCTCTCTCTCTCTCTCTCTCTCTCTCTCTCTCTCTATCTCTCTCTCTATCTCTCTCTCTCGCTGACGACGAGGGTGCGACAGAGACAGAGACACGACGCGTTCCGAAGCCGCGCCGCCGCCGGCCGCTGCAGCCTGGACACGGGCATGCACACCGAGTCCTTGGCCAAACCAGGGCGCCGCGCCCCGCCGCCCCGGACGCAAGCGATGCGTTTCTGAGGCCGCGCCGAGGCCGCGCCGAGGCCGCGCCGTGGCCGCGCCGTGGCCGGCCGCTGCAGCCTGGACACGGGCATGCACACCGAGTCCTTGGCCAAACCAGGGCGCCGCGCCCCGCCGCCCCGGACGTAAGCGATGCGTTCTGAGGCCGCGCCGAGGCCGCGCCGTGGCCGGCCGCTGCAGCCTGGACACGGGCATGCACACCGAGTCCTTGGCCAAACCAGGGCGCCGCGCCCCGCCGCCCCGGACGCAAGCGATGCGTTCTGAGGCCGCGCCGAGGCCGCGCCGTGGCCGGCCGCTGCAGCCTGGACACGGGCATGCACACCGAGTCCTTGGCCAAACCAGGGCGCCGCGCCCCGCCGCCCCGGACGCAAGCGATGCGTTCTGAGGCTGCGCCGAGGCCGGCCGCTGCAGCCGCCACAACTACTTGCACACCACCTTCCTGGCCGAGCCGCTGCACCAGACGCAGCGCGAGCATCTCTGGGGCGCTGCGTGGCAGACCGCCGCTTATCCGGCCATGCTCCACTGGTCCCTGGCCATTTAGCAAGCCAGCCGTTTTAAGTCTATTTCGATCTTGGGGAACAAAGTCAAGGTCAGTTTTTTTTTTTTGTATATGTGAATAAATTTTTTGTTTCAATGAGTTTTTATTTGCTGTTCAGAGAGGCGTGGAAAAGAAAAGGATGTTTCTCTCATAAAAGGAAAATTAATAATAAAAAAACTGTCAGGGATGACGGGGCATTGGTGCAGGCCGAGGGCCGTCTACCAACTCCATCATGCGCCATCTCACGCGCCGCGCCTCTTCCGGGTTGTCCCTTTCCAATGCCTCCAGGCGAAAGTATATGGACATGGCGAAGTGGTAGTTGGGCCCGTTGTTGGCCCGCACAGCGTCGATCATGTTTTGGTCCATGACCCGGAGCTCTTCTAGGAGGCGGCCCTGGCCCTGGATCAAGGCCGGCACGTCCCGGTCGTCGTCTTCCTGCCGTCGACCGCGACGGCAGCCTCCACCGCCCCGACGAGGGGGGTCGTCCTCTGCGGCCTCCTCGTTGTCTAGCTGTTGCCTGCGTTCGGCGCGGCCGCGCTGCAGGGCCTGCTCGCGCTGGCGCTGGCGGTCAGCACCTAGAGGTGGTGGGCCTCGGCCGCGACCCCTTCCTCGTCCTCCTTGACCTCGGTGGGCTCTACCTCCTAGAGACGACAATGTTAAAAAATCGACCCCTCCTAAGAAAACCATCCTTGCTCGCCCAGGCGCTAGGAGACCATCCCAACTTGCCAGGGCGCTAGAACTATCCTAACTCGGTCGGGCGCTACGAGACTATCCTAACTCCTACACAAACCCTATCAAGTTAGGATAGTCTCCTAGCGCCCGGGCGAGCAAGGATGGTTTACTTAGGATGGGTCGAAATCTGCTTCAAGTACAGACTCAAACTGCAATCATACAATTGCGAGTGAATAGCCTGCGGATAGGAGTGCATCCTGTTCTGTACTGTATGCGTAGGGAAGGCACGGTGGGCCAGAAGACCGGCGCAGCAGGCTGATTCCGAGAGTCGCTTTCGTCGCTCTGTCTCTCTCGCACTCATTGGGTGTCCCGTAGGTGCGAGAGAGACAGAGCGACGAAAACGACTCCGAATCAGCCCGCTGGCGGCCAAAACTCTCGAACGCGTTTTTGAGCTCCCAGAGTCGCTAAATGGTACTCGAAGCGAACGTGTGACCCTACTAATGGATTGCTCTCCTTCACGAGCAATACGGTCGGTTCGAGTAGCGACTCTAGAGCTCAAAACGCGTTTGGGATTTTGACCGCCTCAACCGTTCTTCTGGCCTACTGTGGATGGCGTGGCTCACCTCGCGGGACAGGCGGGCCTGCTGTTTGCTCCACATGCCGCCCCTGCACGTGCACTTGCCGCCGCAGCCCGGCACGGTCCACGTCCTGATGCCGGTCCTGGTCCTCTTCCCACCACGGCCTTCTGCCACCGCCACGGCGGTCTTCCCGTGCGGAACGATCCCGCTGACCCTGCTCCCAGACGTCATCGGGATCGCTCCCCAGACGTGGGTCACAAGGTTCGGCGGCGACCATCTTTGTGCCGACCCCGACGTGCGCGACCCTGGTGGCGGCGGCGAACCCTGATGGCGGCGGCGGCGACCACAGTGGCGAGCGTGCCAGCGGCGAGCGTGCCAGCGGCGAGCGTGCCGGCGGCGAGCGTGCCAGCGGCGAGCGTGCCGGCGGCGAGCTGGCCGGCGGCGGCGAGCCGGGGGGTGGTGCAGTCCCTAGGGCTGCCGAGGCTCGTGGGGGTGCAGGCGCCAAGAACCTTGGCTGGAAGGACACCAGCCGCTCGAAGCCCAGTGGACGCTCTGCGGGCGTCGTCGGGCGAAGAGGCGTCAAGAAGCGCGACTGGAAGGGCGCCGGCCGCTCCCAGCCCCGCGCGCTGAACTGCACCTGAGCCACCGTTGTTCTGACCGTTGGCCGGCTCTCCGCCCCTGGGGCCGTGGCCCACAGCATGGGAGGCTCTGGAGCGACCGACCGCCTCAAAGCGGCTGGCGTGGCGCCAGGGGGGTCCATCACCATTATGATGGGATGCATGACCGCCTCCTCCACCAGCGCAGCTGCTTCCTAAAAAAGAATTTAAACTTCAGAGTCGCTAAATGGGACTCGAACCGAACGTGCGACCCTGCCAATGAATTGCTCTGTGAGCAAAAGGTCCATTGGTGGATTCACACGTTTGGTTCGAGTCCTGCTTAGCGACTCTGGAGCTCAAAACGCGTCTAGAGTTTTGGCCGCCTGCGCCGTCTTCTGGCCCACTGTGGGGCGTGCTGCCCGGCGTGGCACAGTGGGCCAGAAGACCGCGCAGGCGCCGAAAAACACTTACAGTTATTGAAGTAGTCGACGGGGAGTCTGGAATGTCCAGGTTGCATGTGGTGTCCTCGTCCTGGTCGTCGTCACCCAGGAAAGAGAGGTATTTTCTCAAGGTAGTACTCGCTGACCTCCTCAGTAGGTGGAAGTGAAACTTGAGAAAGCCCACCTCGAGTTAGCGCTCTACCTCGAGAAAGTCCACCTCGATTAAGTCCACCTCGAGTTCGAGCTCCATCTCGAGGGCGACCTCGACCGGGCTCTGGAGCTGCCTGCCCACTTCGGCACACAGTGCGGGCCTTCTGGGTCCGACGGCTTGATAAGATGGAGGCCCACGTGGCCTTCGCCTGCGCGGCTGGAAAAACAAGGCGTTTATAAGCATGACCAAGACCAACACGCAGCGCCACGATGGACAGTGGCTCAGAAGACGGCACAGGCGGCGAAAATTCTGGACGCGTTTTGAGCTCCAGAGTCTCTAAATGGGAGTCGCTCGGTTCGAGTCCTTTTTAGCGACTCTGGAGCTCAAAAACACGTCTAGAGTTTTGGGCGCCTGCGTCGGTGTCGGTCTTGGCCCACTGTGACGCGCCCCACGCGCCCCACGCGCCCCACTGGCACCACGGCGCTTTGAAGTCGATCTGGCGACAGCCATACGCCGTTTCTTGAGGTAACATGGCGCGTGGTACTCACTAACGGTACTTACCTGAGAGTCTCTCAATGGCACTTTGCTCTGCAACCTGCGTCCACGCTTGCTCCAGTGCCGTCTTGTCATGGTGTGTGGCGTCCCTGGCGTCCCAAATACATCGATGGCCGCGCACCAATTCAATGATGCGCGTCTTCTGTTTCCGTCGTTAAATAACTCAGTTGTGATTGCGATCCCCCCTGTTTGTTGTTGTGGCTGCGACATCTTGGATGAACTGAGCCGGCACGCCGCGACTTGCAGGGCAATGTGTACAGTACGCTACGCGGCCGCGACCTCCCCACCACCGCTCCTTGCCTTCTCTCACTGGCTGACCCGGCCCCCCTCCCATGTCGCCGCGGGTCGCGCGGACGCGCCGCTAGGCCGCGGTTGCGCCGCTCGGCGGCACCCGCGCCACCCCCCCCCCCCCCCCCCCTTAGAGGGGCAGGCGAGAGGCGCTGATTGGACGACGCGGCGCTATGCCCGTCACTGCCCCTACCCCTACCTCCCCCCCTTCCCACCCCCGCCTTTATTGCGCAACCAGCCAGCGGGCCGGTTGAAGCGTGTCGGCTCATTCGATGTGCCGCGTGTGTTATGACAAGTACGTTGACCTGTGCGTTGAGCCTGTGTGATTTTGCTGTGAACCTGCGCGTGTGTACGTTACACCTGTCTGCTTGTGCACCGAACCTGCCTTGATAATGGACGCTGCACCCCACATCCCTGGTAAGTTCGTACATTGTGAAAATTGCAGAGTGGCGCGTGTGTGTTGTTGCTAACGCCCAACCAGGCGCGCATGGCCACGGCTGTCCACCTCACCGCGGCCGCGAAGGCGCGAAGCGGTGCGGCCTGGTCGCGGGCCTGCAGGCCGATCCCGAACAGTTGGTTTCGTCACTCTGTCTCTCTTGCACTCGTGGGACGCGCCACGGGGGTGCAAGGGAGACAGTGTCAAAAGCGCTGTTTGGAATCGGCCTGCAGGTCGGTGTTCAAACCACACACGCGCGATTGCACTCTGGACTCGTTGCGTGGCTTCGCTTACTGGCCACGGAGGCAGCCGCTGCATGTCGGGGAACCGCGGTGGCAGTTTGCTGGGCGCGGAGCACGGAGGCGGTTAAAACTCTACGCGTTTTGAGCTCCAGAGTCGCTGAATGAGACTCGAACCAAACGTGTGACCCTACCGATGGGTTCCTCGTTTGGAAAGCAATCCATATGGTAGGGTCACGTTCGGTTTGAGTCCCATTTAGCGACTCTGGAGCTTAACTGGCCCACTGTGCGGCGGCGGTGCGCGCGCGCGCGTGGTGCGTCGCCTTGCCCCGTCCCCTCGCCACTCTTGCTCACTCCTGCTCGCGGGCGCACGCCTTCAGCGACACTAAGCCGCTGTATGTCACCTAAATTCCAATGGTTTTCGTTTCATTTTATTGCATGTTTTTCCAGTTTTCAATGGCCCGCCTGCTGACCGGCTGCTGGTGCGCCGGGTGTTCTTTCGACGGCTGTTGCTGCAGGAACAGCTACGCGGTGAAACTGCGCCACGTCGGCCGTCTGCATCGCCGTCGTCGGTGGCTTGTACGGCCTTTGTACGCCTGCGGCGCCAGCACGGGGCGTGGTACACCATAATACCATTTATGATGGAGAGGGATCCGGAGAAGTTCTATGATTATCTTAGAATGACTCCGGAGACCTTTGCCGAACTGCTGGCCATCGTGCGGCATCGATTGCAAAGGCGACCCGTTGAGGCGTACCTCTGTCCAGGCGAGCGTCTGGCCTTAACTCTCAGGTACGTTAGGTTAAGTTAGGTTAAAGGAGCGAGCATCAAGTAAGCCGTCGCACTATTTTCCACCCGCTACGTTGCACCTAATTTTTTTTTTTCAGATACCTTGCATCGGGAGACTCGATGAAGTCGATTTCTTTCGCCTTCCTGATTTCTCCTTCCACAGTGTCGGACGTGGTGAGGGACACCTGTTCGATACTGTGGGAGGAGCTGAGAGGCTTGGTCTTCAGGCCGGTCTCTGAGGAGTTGTGGCGCGACGTAGCGGCCGGCTTCCTGGCGAAGTGGAACTTCCCTAACTGCTTCGGAGCGCTGGATGGGAAGCACTGCATAGTGCAGGTTTGTAAAAAAAGTTCGAGAGTTTGAGATTGGCCTGTACCGTGCAAAGCGTAAATTATGAAATTTTTCTGTTCCAGAACTTTGCCTTTGGGGGCTCAGATAATTTTAACTAAAAGAAGTCACACAGCATGGTGCTATTGGCCATGTGCGACGCCGACTACAAGTTCACCGTGGTGGAACATCGTGAGTGGACAGTGGCCGTCGTAGAGGACGTGTTGGCTTTTCAACCGGTCCCAACTCGGCGTCGCCCTGGTCCCCACCAAACGTCACTTTGCAACATCCCGACCTCCCCGCGCCTGATCCGGGAAGGCGGCATGAACCGTGCCGTACGTCATCGCGGCGAATGGCGCCTTCGGGCTCTCGCCAAACCTCAATGAGTGCCCGTGGAGGGGAAAATTTCTGCCAGATGAATACAACATTCTACAACTACCGGGTAGAATGTCAAGCGTATCACGGCACTTAACAACTCAATGACGGCAGTGGTTCGGACTTTTTGTCCAAGTCAACGGACTGAAGCGAACTGACCGGCCAAGTCGGCAACGCGACGGCAGCGACTGACAGTGCCTGTGCGGCTGCGGCAGCAGTTGGCCGCGCGACCTCGACCTTCTACTTGCTGCAGCCAGAGACCGCCGCTTTGGTCTTGGAAATCCGTTGCTTGCTCACTGGACGCTCCACCGCGCGCTCCACAGGTATGGCCCTGAGGTCCGTGCGCGGGCGGTCCAAAACTCAAGACACGCGTTTCTGAAGCTCCAGAAGCGTCTTGTTTAAAAGGAACTCAAACCGTGAACGTTTTACCCCACACCGCTCACTGAAAGAGGGAATCCCATAGTAGGGGTCCCGCACGTACCCGGTTAGAGACCAGTTTGTGCTGACCCTGAGCCTCCAATGGACTAGAGATTCGGCCGCCTAGTCGTCGGCGCCTTTCCGGCCACCTGTGCACTCAGTCGGTTCAGTCAGTCGACTTTACCAAGTTCCGAACACTGCATTGACGGTTTCTGCCCAGGTCATTACCCATTAATTGTGCCAGGTTGTCTCGCGCGAGGCGCGTCATCGAGAACTCCTTCGTCTTCATGACTGCGGTGTTTTCGCCACCACCGCAAAACCTTGCTGGCGACCAGGAGGTACCAGCCAAAGTTATCAATCAGGGCCAATGTGGTCCTCCACAAAATTCTGATTTAGAGGGCGGCCCAGTACAACCCTCCCGACTTTGTGGACCGAGAAGATGAGCTGGGCAATGTGGTGCGGGGACGCTGGCGGCAACAGGCGATGCAAGAAGGGCAGATGATGGTGCCCATTGGACGCCAAGATCCAGTGGGTGGAAGTGGGCCCCTGGCCGAAGAGATCAGAGAGGAGTTGGTGGACTACTTTCTCAATGAGGGTGCTGTCCCCTGGCAGTGGCGCCACCTCCGTCACCTCTAAACTTCGTTTGGTCAAGCACTGCAATTCCGTTGGTAAGTTTGCTTGCCACTCCAGTGGCGCTCCGTTTAAAATGCCAAAATTTGGCCTTATAGGCCCGGATTGGCCTCTCAGAATGTCAAAATTTGGTATGCCGCCGGCCGGGCATGCCAAATGTTGGCATTCTGAGAGGCCAATCCGGGCCTAAAAGGCCAAATTTTGGCATTCTAAACGGAGCTCCACTGGAGTGGCAAGCAAACTTACCAACGGAATTGCAGTGAGCAGAGAAAACCCCTTTCCTTTTCTACACCTCTACAGACTATAAAGAATCATTAAACCACACAACCTGTATTCTCATTTTATACACTGGCCTCGTTCAACAAGCTCTAAATAGTCTGACGACGGCCGGCATTGGCGCGGCCTCGGCGCGGCCTCAGAACGCATCGCTTGCGTCCGGGCGGCGGGGCGCGGCGCCCTGGTTTGGCCAAGGACTCGGTGTGCATGCCCGTGTCCAGGCTGCTGCAGCGGCCGGCCACGGCGCGGCCTCGGCGCGGCCTCAGAACGCATCGCTTGCGTCCGGGGCGGCGGGGCGCGGCGCCCTGGTTTGGCCAAGGACTCGGTGTGCATGCCCGTGTCCAGGCTGCAGCGGCCGGCCACGGCGCGGCCTCGGCGCGGCCTCAGAACGCATCGCTTACGTCCGGGGCGGCGGGGCGCGGCGCCCTGGTTTGGCCAAGGACTCGGTGTGCATGCCCGTGTCCAGGCTGCAGCGGCCGGCCACGGCGCGGCCTCGGC